>CAUYPK010031495.1:0-21342 GCA_963574355.1 Loris lydekkerianus | reverse complement strand
TTTGGAGTATAAGGATTCAGGATTTTTAACCATTTATTTACAATGCTTTACTGTCTTAAATGGTTTATTCACTTTATTAAAGTTGCCATTTTACAGTTTTTCTTTAGCAATAAATATTGAAAAGCATTTAACCTACTGATTCTTCAATTATTGTAATTGTTTTGGGTATATATTTTTATTTTTGAAATTTACCAGTGGCTGCTACATTTTCCACCTCGGCTTATACTCGAGTCACTAAGTTTTCCCAGTTTTTAGGGTAAAATTAAGGGGGTCGGCTTATACTCGGGTCAGCTTATACTCGAGTATGTACAGTACTTGTCATTATACCCATCTAGTTTTTCTGTTTTAGTAGAGATGGGGTGTTGCTCTTGCTCAGGCTGGTCTCAAGCAATCCTGAGCTCAAGTGATCCACCCACCTTGGCCTCCCAGGATTACTGGCATGAGCCACTGCGCCCAGCCACCTACTACACTTTAGATCTATACACTGTAACTATGCCACACACACAGAACCATATATATGTGTATATAGAGGGTATGTACAATATAGGGTAACATGTACTTTAAAAATCAGAAGCAGGGAAAACTAAGTCAGCATAAACTCATATTTTTTGCCCATTGACGGGATAACGTTCTCCTAGATATTTGCCAAATAAATCATCTTAAGTGTATGCCAGTATGCAAAATATAAAAAAGTCCTAAATGGCAACCAGTTAAAGAAATTATGGTACATTAAAAAGAGGAAGCATTTGTAAACTTAAAACCACAAACACCAGCAGCTAGCACAGAATGATGTTCATGACATATTACTGAGAGAAGAACAGATTCCAAAATACTACATACTGTTTGATTCAATTTTTGTAAACATACCCTTTGTGTATATATAACTTACAGGGGTATCCAACCTTTTGCTGCATATTGGAAAAAGAATTATTGTCTTGGGCTGCACATTAAATACACAAACACTAACAAAAGCTGATGAGCAAAAAGAAAGATCTGAGCACACTTTTCATGATATCCAACAAATAAGCAAAACAGTCCTCAAATAATCTGCATGTGGCCCACAGGCTGCCAGTTAGACACCGGTAAAAGTAAATATACTACATGCTTGGCGCCTGTAGCACAGTGGTTATGGCACCAGCCACATACACCAAGGGTGGCAGATTCGAGCCTGGCCTGGGCCAGCTAAACAACAATGACAACTCCAACCAAAAATAGCCGAGCAGTGGCGCTCATAGCTCAGTGGGTAGGGTGCTAGCCACACACACCCAAGCTGGCAGGTTTGAACCTGGCCCAGGCCAGCTAAACAACAAAGGCATCTGCAACAACAAAAACAGCAGGGTGTTGTGGCAGGCGCCTGTAGTCCCAGTTACTTGGGAGGCTGAGGCAAGAGAATCACTTGAGCCCAAGAGTTGGAGGTTGCTGTGAGCTGTGATGCCACAGCACTCTACCAAGGGCAACATAGTGAAATTCTGTCTCAAAAAAAGAAAAAAATAAATAAATAAATAAAAATAGCCAGGGGGTGCAGTGGGCGCCTGTAGTCCCAGCTACTCGGGAAGCTGAGATACTAAGACAAGAGAACTGCTTAAGCCCAAGAGTTTGAGGTTGCTGTGAGCTGTGACACCACAGCACTCTACCAAGGGCGACATAGTGAGACTCCGTCTCAAAGAAAAAAAAAAAAAAAGTAAATGTACTACATATGAACACATTAAATATGAAATACAAACATATATACAAAACATATAAAGAGAAACTATAATGGGAAAAGCAATTATGGCTAGAAATGATTGTTGATATTTGCTGCCTTCAATGTTTTAAAAAATGAAATGTGCACTTACAAAAAGAAAAGCAATAATGAAGAAAGCAAACTCTAAAGGAAAAGGAAGAGAGACTCCTAGGCTGAGATTGAGAAGACTGGTTGAGATAGGAACTTAGCAGGAAACTCTGAACAAATGTTCACGATCCCCATCCACCCATCCCATGTTCTCCTCCCAATATAGAAAGAACAAGTAATGGTGGAATGACCTCTGTCACTAGAACTCTGAAACAGAAGAACTAAAGAGATGCACCACCTTGCTGATTTAAGTATAGAGCCAAAATACGAATTCCACTGTGGGTGTGGCCTACTAACCCTCTCCTATATATTCCTGCTCCTTTCCCCTCATCCCAGAGGTCTAAACTTCCCTGTCTTCCAAGGTTGACTGCTTCCTAAGGCTGGAGCACTACCATGTTTGTCAAATGAACTAAAAGAACAACATACTGGTAGCTCAGGGTTGCTCACCAAGTGCAGAAGAGGCCAGGCCTTCAACGTACACAGGGAAGAGGGCGAGGCATCACAGAATAGTTGATGATGGTCACTGTGGCCAACCAGGTTATGTAGCTAGCTGACTGCTGCTCGCTGTCCCAGGCAGGATGCAAACTCAGCTGTACTGATCAGGCTTCAGAAGTTTTTGAAGAGAAGCTGAAAACCCAGATGTCTGAAAAATCTCTCATTCTTTTTCATTGGTTTTGTTGTTGTTGTTGTTGTTGTTGTTGTTGTTTTTAAGTTTAATGGGTGAGTTGCTTAACCTCTCCTGGACTTAGTTTCCTGATTTGAACATAAAGATAATAACAATACCTATCTCTCAGAATGATTGTCAAGTTTAAATAAGTGAATCCATGCAGAGCTCTAGAAAGTTCCCAGACCCAAGGGAATAGCACTCAACGTGGTCATGATCCAGCCACCATCCACAGGCCACCAGTTTGTAGTCTGAGTTACTACAACCTGCGGGCTAAAAGGTCCCTGAGGGCAGTGCTGTTCCCACCTCCCCATGCTTTGTGCCCACTCCCTGGCTGGTGGCCAGTAAACTGCTGGCAGTAGTATTTTCTGAATACCTGAATCAGTCCTGAAACAATTCCGAAAACGCAAAGTTCCACAAACCCCTTCCAGCATCACCAGCCTGAGCCCCCAACCTCAAAGAGTGGGAGTGGCTGCACAGAAAGCAGCCCTCCGAAGATTGCCCCACCCTCTGCACCCCAAGGACCCCAGCTATTCACTTGTGCTTCTGAATTCAATTCTGTGCTATGCCAGGTCTGGGGAGGATGAGGACAGATGGCCATGGCCGTCCCGGGGTGCCTCCTCCTAACCGATGCATCAGGAATCCACAGGCCGATCCTCCCTGCCTTGTCATTTGCTTACAAGTCCGCCTGCTGAGAAAAGTCCCCATGAGTTTTTCAATCCATATGTTGTTCTGGGAAAGCTGGCCCTATTTTGGGAGGAAGAATTTGGAAGCTCCAGCACTTCCCAGCCATGGGCCTCTCCTCTTGCCTAGATGCCAGAGACAGACAGTCCCGGAGTTACAAATATTCAACTTGTGTACAACTCCCACTTACGAACAGAGCTCATTACAGATAATTTGAGGGAAAGTACTTTTTCCCTACTTACATACAAATTCACCCTAACAACAAACCTACAGCATCTATCTCATCCGTAACCTGGGGGCTACCTGTCCACCTGAGAGATGAACTGTCAGCACACTCACGTTTCTAGAGTGGCATACCCTGGGGCAAACCTCACCTGACCCTGCAGAGGGACCTCAGCTGCAGAGAGAATATTTGACACGTGTCCACCCCCAGACTAAATGCAGTTGACCAGACTTGTGAGCTGAGTGTTAATGTTCACATTTCGCAGAGGAGGAAAGCAAATCTCAAAAGAAGTAACGCAACATGCTGAACACTGAAGGGTGGAGCTCGGAGCACAGGGCACGTCGCGACTTCACCACCACCTCCAAGACAGGCTCCCTGCACCTGGAAGTCTGTCTCAGTGCCCCATGTCAATCGTGGGGCCTCGGGTGCAAGGTGTGAGAACGTCCTTCCTGACCTCCAGCCTTTCCTCCTCTCAGCTTCGCCAGAAATCTACCAGCGCCACTCCCTTGAGCACCTAATTATTTTGAGAAGGACTTAAAAAACTCAGGCCATTAGAGAGCAACTGTGGTGGGGACCATGTTTGCGCCACGCAGCTCAGCCAAGACTTCTGAAGAAGCACTTACACCTTACAGCGAGATTCTAGGACAGAGTAGGCTTTTTCAATGTTCTGCGTATTTTTCTCAATTCTTAACTTCTCAATGAGTCCACCCTGACTACCACCCTCAGTACTACACGCTGCCTCCCCCCAACATTTTCAGTCCCCAGCCCCCCCCCTTTTTTTTTTAAAGACAGAGTCTCAAGCTGTCACCCTGGGTACAGTGCCGTGACATCATAGCTCACAGCAACCTCCAACTCAGGCTCAAGCGATCCTCTTGCCTCAGTTTTTCTATTTTTTAGTGGGGGGGGGGGTTGTCTCACTTTTGCTCAGGCTGGTCTCAAACTCGTGAGCTCAAGCAATCCATCTGCCTCGGCCTCCCTAATACTCCTTTTATCCATAGCCCTCATCATTTGCAAACACATTTCATAACTGACTGATTATGTTTATAGTATACCCTATCCTGCCCTACCCACCACCCCACAAGAATGTATAATACAAAAACAAAAACAAGACTGCATTTTTAAACTGGTGTATTCCAATTTCAGATGTAGGGGGTACTGTAGGCACCCCACAAATATTTCTAATTGAAGATCCTCACTATTTGGTCTCTCACATGCAGTCCAGTGGTGCTAGTGCTGCTAACTTCATGTGTGGCCATGAGAATGAGAGGACAAGAGACACGTGTGGAACGTGTGCACTGTTCTAGGACATGTGTAAGCCTCAGGGCATCTTCCCTATCCTTTAATCTCCCAAATGAAATCTGCACTGTATTCTGTACCTGGCTTCACGGCTTATGCCATTGACCTCTACCCTTAACAATGGATTGAGTTGTTTCTGAAGCTGGGAAAGCCATTTTTTCATTAAATGCTACTCCTCTTAGAGTGATTTATTCTACATGGATGCTGAGCATTTATTTCTACCATAGTCAGGAGCCTATAAGGTGGACAAATATCTGTAATGACTGGTAAACAAACAAAGGAAGGATAGAGATTGGGCTTAATTTAATAGGCTACTTGAGCACTAGAATACTTTGTTTTTGATTCCCAGGCCCCAAGGTCAATTTAGTCCTGGAAGCCAGGGCCTGCTAGGATCCTTCATTTTCATCTGATAAATGAAGGAGTAGGTGTGTCCAGATGATAGGAAAAACCTGTGTAGCTCTTAGCTACCCACATTCTGGTCTCCCCAGGATGAGGGAACATCCTTTTTCTCTCCTCCCAGGATAAGGGTGCATCCTGTCCATCTTTATATCTATCCCATGACACCAGCTCCAGGCCTGGGCCAAAGTAGCAACTCGTTAAAGTAAGGAAAGGAGTAAAGAAGGAGGGGGGAGAAGGGCGAGAGGCAGAAAGAGAGAGAGAAAGTGATAGTTAGGTCCAGGGAGGAATGAAGGAGAGAAAGGTCAAAGAAGTGAAAAAAGATGAGTGTGAAAAGGCAAAGGAAAGAGGGTGGACTGGAGGGGAAAGAAGGTCTGTGTTCAGAGTAAGTCTTTATCATTTCAGTTAAACAATAAAAAAATGAAGAAAGATTACAGTCTTTATGTTTTCATATGTTCCTAGAGGTGTGAAAAGATATTCAACCTGGTAACGCTGGACGCCTGGGGTGGGGACGGTGAAGAGTTGAAATTGAGGGTGTGGAGAGAATGCATTCACCTGTTCTCCTGTTATGCACCCTATGATGTGTGGCCTGCTCCAGGATTGGGATGGTGTGACTGAGGCGTGGCCAGCCACTGGAGAGAGGAGAGCTTGGAAACTCGTGAAGGGAAAGGGGGGAAGTAATCATGGAATTTTGAGGCCTTCCCAGGAGACCAATACTAGAACTTAGAGGCCAAAGCAATCTGCATTCAGGAGAGCATATGCAGCTGGAAACGTGGGAGGTGGAGGGAGAAACACAGAAGGCACTTTGACCTAGGAGCAAACCTAGGGATTACGTCAGGTAGAGCAGGCTGAAGGACTACAGGGGAGAGTGAGGAGGGACCTGAGTTATACAGCACTACCTCTGTGAAAGGTTTGGGTGAATGCTTGGAAAGAAACTCATCATCTTGCCCTAGAAATGAAGCTAAATATTACAGAAAAAGACTTGTCAGCTTTCCTTTCTCCTTCAGCCCATGCAGTCATTGTTCCTTCTAGGATCAGCCCAGAAAACCCTGGATAGACCCCTGGCTGGCCTTCTAACCCACCTGCATAAGTAGCAGGTCCCCACCTGTTCCTGTCTACAAACAAGGACACTCTTTCATGAGCAGCTGCCTCCCACAGTCTTCTGCAATCAACACATCCCTGCTCTGTTAACATACCACTTATGTGGCCTGGGGACCTGTTACTGAGCCTCTCAAGACCTTCACCTTCCTGATTGGGAAAAATGAGGAAACTTATAGTCATAGCTCATATAAAGATCAAATTAGATAATTACATTAGCATAATGACTAGCAACAGAAAGCCCTCGATAAATGTGAGCTGTTACTTTTAAGCAATTCTACATATACTGTTCATAGTCCCTGTAAGTGCTCGTTATCAGCCCTGTTTCACACATGAGGAACATGTGTGTCAGTGATGAAGTTTCCCAATGTTAAATATCTAGTAAATGACAGAGCTAGAATTTGAATCCATATAGCAAAGTCATGCACCCAACTAATAATTACACAGTCTCCAACCCTCTCTGCACTTTCTTCCCTATCTTTCCTTGACACACATTAGCCTGTCCCTTCCTCCTATCTACCTTCAACAATTTCTCTTCCTCATTCTTGACCTTAACCTACACATATTTTAGGCCACAAACACATACCCTGAGCTGAGCACAGAGCTGGGAGAGAGATGAAAAAAGGAGACTACCATTAAAAAATCAGAACACATGGGCAGTATCTTCTAAAGCCAAACACGTACCTACCTTAGGCCCAGCTCTTCCATGCCTCTCTAAATAACAAAAAAGAAAGGAGTGCTTATGTCTAACACTCATACAAGAATAAACAGAGCATTTTCACTGAAAATAATCCCAAACTACAAACTTCCCAGATGCCTATTAATAGTCAAATAAATATATTATGGTACATTTATCAAAATATACCACAGAAATATACTGATATAAAAATGAATAACTGATACACATGGCAAAACGAATGTATCTCTCAAACATATTGAACAAATTGAGCCAGACATAAAAGAGTATATACCATGGTTAGTTTTTATTTGTTTGAAATTCATGAGCAGGTAAAACAAATGTATGGTAAAAAAAAAAAAAAAAAAATTTTGCTAGAACAGTGTGACTTCTTTGGGAAGGTAGCACTGAGTGGCAAAGGGTGCCAGGGAACTGTTGGGGTTACCAGCAGTGTCCCATATCTTAATCTGGTAATAGCCAAACAAGAACACACAGGTTAAAAGGTCACTAAACCACACTTGATATTAATACACTTTATGTATTTTATGTATTCTAAACTCTAATTTTAAAAAAGAATAAAAGCAATAAAAATAGCAATCCATTTCACTGCAGAACTTTCCAAGATTCTGCAGCAGTGGCTAAGATGGCAGGTTTGGTGCTGTCCACAGGAAAAGTGCTGACTTGTCTCTTGGCTGAGACCAGAAATGACCTTGTATGTGGGAATGGGGAAGGTGTAGATTATGACACATCCTGATCTACAAGAGTCACAGCCAAGTGCATCTGCTAATCTCTGGTCCCACAGCAAACTCTCAGGCCTTGCAGCAAAATCCTCCACAGCTGAGCTGCTTGTGCTGATTCTATACAGTGTTCCTGTGATAACCCTCAAAATTAATTCCTATTCCATATCTGGCACATTTGACAGTTCTTGATACTTTGGTTCTCAATCCTCCCCTCATCTGAGCAGGACTGCATCCCTCCAAGATGTTCACCTCCTCTGGCCACAAAAGTTTCAAACAAAGAGGATTGCTAGAATCCATTCACTTTATTATCAGGTACATTACTATTACATTAGTCACCTGCACTTTGTAGAAGAGAAGGATGGCACATGCTGAGACCAGACAATGACAGTGCCAAAAACAATTCAATAGGAAAAGAATAATCTTTTTTTTTTTTTTTTTTGGTCAAGAGAGAGTCTCACTTTGTTGCCCTCAGTAGAGCATCACAGCTCACAGCTCCATCTCTTGGGCTTAAGCGATTCTCTTGCCTCAGCCTCCCAAGTAGCTGGGACTACAGGTGCCTGCCACAACGGCCAACTATTTTTTTATTGTTGTTGCAGTTTGGCTAGAGCCAGGTTTGAACCCGCCACCCTCAGTATATAGGGCCAGCGCCCTACTCATTGAGCCACAGGCACTGCTGAAAAGAACCATCTTTTCAACAAACAGTGCTGGGGCAATATTATATCCAAATGCAAAAAAAAGAGGTTGGAACACTTTCTTCATACATGCACCAAAATTAACTCAAAATGGATAACAAAGCTAAATATACAACCTAAAACTATGAGACTCTTATAAGAAGATATAAATCTTCATGACCTTCAGTTAAGCAAAGCTTTTTTTTAGATATAAACCAAAAGCATGAATAAAAAAAAAGTGATATAACTTTTGCGCTACAAATGATACCATCAAGAAGATGAAAAGATAGCCCACAGAATGGGAAAATTATTTGCAAATCACACATCTGATTAGGGACTTCTATCCATAACGTATAAAAGACTATTGCAACTCAAAGTCAGGCACAGTGGCCCGTGTGTATAATCACAGCTCAGGAGGCTAGAGCAGGGAGATCATTTGAACCTAGAAGTTCAAGATCAGCCTAGGCAACAAAAAGAGACCCTGTTTCCAAATAAAGAAATATTATAACTCAATAATAAAAGATTAAATATCACTATTTTAAAAGAGGTGAAAGGCTGGGCACAGTAGCTCAGCCACTGCTATAATCCTAACACTTTGGGAGGCTGAGGTGGGTCACTTGAGGCCAAGAGTTCAAGACCAGCCTAAGCAAGAGTAAGACCAGTGTCTATTAAAGATTAAAAAGAAAACTAGCTAGGTGTTCCACCTACTTGAGAGGCTGAGGCAGGAGAACTGCTTGAGTCCAGGAGTTTGCAGTGAGCTATAATGATATCACAGAACTCTAGGGTGGACAACAGAGCAAGACCCTGTCTCAAACACAAAAAGGGCAAAGACACTTTCCCAAAGGAATAAACATCATTAGTTTTACATTTGGGAAATACAAATAAAGGAATAAACATCATTAGCATTCGGGAAATACAAATAACAAAGGCAGTGAGATATCACGGTACATATCCTAGCTTGGTCTCGCATAAAGACAAACAACAAGTGCAGGGGGTAATATGAAGAAACTGGATCCTTCCTATTCTGCTGGTAGGCGTATAAAATGGTACAGCTGCTTTGGAAATCCATCTGGCTGTTCCTCAAAAGCTAAACATGAAGTTTTCATTTGAACTACCAATTCCATTTCCAAGTGCATACACAATAAAAATGAAAAAATAGGCCCACACAAAATTGTATATGAATATTCATAGCAGTATTATTTATAATAGCCAAAAAGTAAAAACGACCTAAATGTCAATAACTGAAGAATGGACAAAAAATGTGAATCTATAAAATAGAACGGTAGTTACCCATAACAAAAAAACTGAAGCCTTAATACATGTTATAACATAAATGAATGTTGAAAATATCATGCCAAGTAAGCTAAGCAGGTCATAAAAGACTTCATGCTATAAGTTCTATTTATATGAAATGTCTAAAATGGGTAAATCTATAAAGACATAAAGCAGATTAACAGAACCCTAGGGACATGGGTAGGGGAAGGACATGGGATTTCTTTTGAGACAATGACAATGTTCAGTTAGATTTTGCTGATGGCTGCACAACTATGAATATATTAAAACTATTGAATTACAAGCTTTAAATGAGTGATTTGTATGATATGTGAATTATATATCAAAGCTGTTACATACTTCAAAAAAGAAAAAATTAGGAAAAGGTAGATGAAATGACTGTGCCACTAAAAAACAAACAATGGAAACAAACAAACAAAAACAAAAATCCTGAAGACTACTGAGGTTACTGAGGAAATTCAAACAACACATGACGATCACCAGAGTTAGTGGTGCAAGGATCTATTTGTAGGTCTGCCTCTCTGTATCAACCAGCCTCATGACCTTGCTGAAGACAACAACTTCCTCTAGGCCTTTCTGAAAATGAAAGACTGAAAATAGATGTCTTAGTTCTCTTCCGGCTCTACTATAAATTTATTCTTAAAGATGCATTACAGATTAGTGATCATAACCAGACACAATAATAAAGGGGGGAAGATAAAGAAGAAAGAATAGCAGGAGCTTATATTGAGCTCTTCCTTCCTGCCACTGTGCATGTGTTCAATCTCATTAAATTCTCACAACACCTCCTTGAGATAGATATTATCCCCACTGCACAGATAAGCAAGTGTGGCTGAGAAGAGAAGCATTCCCTCTCAAGGATATCATAAAGGGATATTCTAGGATGACAGCTGTGAAATGAGCACAGGAGGCAACTAGTCCACCTTAAAGCAGAACAGAAACAACATGAGGGAGGAAACCAAAAACAATTTCTAAAGGGACTAATAAATTCTTTGCTATGCTGGGAGGGTGTTTTTCAGTTCTGCTGGAGAGGTTAGGGTATAAGAAATGGCAGAAAGAAAATTAAGCAAAAAAAAAGGAAAGTATTTTATCGGTGTCATAAAAAGGCAATATAATTATAGTACACTACATGACTCAGCTATGAAAAATTTCCACAAAATGCTGATATACTTATATTGACATACATTTATTAGGAGAATAGAAGGTGGAAAGTGTGGATTTGGGGGAGCATAAGAAAATTAAATCCTCAACTTTCTTATTAGGGATAATAGATAACAATAAATAATATATAAAATGGAAAGTGCAAGAAACAGAAGCACACACATACAGAGAGAGAACTACCAGAAGGAATAGCTGGTCCCTTCTGAAACCACACTTTAAAGGAGGGGAGCAGTGACCTCGGAGACTGGTTTTTTGTGATAAGTCTTAAAGTACTTTTGAATTTCTTAAAATTGTCTGCATATATTCCTTTGATTTTTAAATAAAAATTAAATTAAAACAAAACAAAAACCTTATCCATGATTAAGCTGGGATTCAAATGGAATTCTGAGTCCAAAATCCATGCCATGATCCACATTCTCCACGGCCTAACTTATGGGACCTTTGCCCATAGGGGATTTATATAGAAAATGCTCTTAGAGATGCCTAAGAAAACATCTTTATACAAACCAGTAGTTTTTGGCATAATCACCAACTATGAGTGAATTCACTACTTAGAAAAGATGAACCCCTTTAAGGCACAACTCCCTCTGTACCAACAAGCATGTAAATGCGATGAGTAACACTAATAATTAAGGCACGAACACTGACAGCTTCCCTGGAAGTATGAGCAGCTCTCAAACGCCCTTAGATATTTTAATGTGTTTTTCTCCACTTCCACCCATAGGGACACGTTCCCCAGAGATGACCTCAGCTTGAATTCAGCAGCAGAAAACAGGCTTCATGGTTGAAGAAACTGTCTTAGCTCTCAGACATGGAATCAGTAAGGGAGAAGGTAGAGAAATATGTCCCCGCTCAAAGCAATCATTTGTATTTTCAGTTAACTATTATTCATAAGCTTTCTGATCAGTGAAGAACCTGATCACCTGTGAGAACAGAAGGGCTAATAACAAAACAGGAACATGGTACATCATAAAACCATCCTGAGCTTTGGGTGAAATCCTCACTTAACAAGGTTTTCAGGCTTCGAGTCACAAGTCTGGACATCAGAATGCAAGTCCATTCTTTATTTACCAAATAAAAAATAAATTATCTTTCTCTGCCATCCTCAAATAACTTATTTATTATAGCCCAAGATTAGAAGGCACGAATAAAAGATAAAGCACACCAGTGACAAAATGGATAGGTTTCCCACCATGATTGCACATTACGTCTGTGACAGTTTAAATATTGTACTCTGTTTCAATGCTGTCAGCCCATTTACAAATAGCCCAGAGCCCCACTCCTGATCACAGCTCAAAGAGAGGCTGCCTGGACTTATTTAATGACCAGCTCTGACCAGAAGCAGCCTCCAATTTATCTATGAAACAGGTGGGGAGTGGGAAGTGCAGAGGTTGAACAGTTTCCTGCACCGGGCTGTTTCCTTCTCCATGGGCCCCATCATTCTGCCTACCTAACCTCTTTTCACCTGCCCCTGCTGTCTGCCCTTGCCTCAGCTGGAGCAGCAGTGATCAAAGTCAATACAGGCCACACTTTAAATAGCTTCCATGCCATCAATCCACCTTTAAATAACAACAATAAAGAAAAGGAAAAAAAAAAAAAAAAAAAAAAAAAACTACTCCTTGGTAAACAAGAGTATCCCCACCAGACAGGCCCATGGCCTAATTGGGGGTAAGTCAGCTAGCTCATCAATGCACCAGAGACCTGGGCTCCTTGAAAATTTCTCAACTTGTTGATACAAAGCCAGACATTAAGATGGGAGCAGAGAGGAAATGAGAGCAATTTTTTTATATTTATTATTTCTATTTTTATTGAGACAGAGTCTCACTTTGTTGCTCTGTGTAGAGTGCAATAGCATCATAGCTCACAGCAACCTCAAACTCTTGGGCTCAAGCGATTCTCTTGCCTCAGCCTCCCAAACACCTGGGACTACAGGCATCCAACACAGTGCCCAGCTATTTTTTTTTTTTTCTTTTAGAGATGGGGGTCTCGCTCTTGCTCAGGCTAATCTAAAATCTGTGAGCTCAAGCAATCCATCCTCCTCAGCCTCCCAGAGTGCTCAGAAATAGGAGCAATTTAAGTTTTGGTGGGAGTCTTGGGGTCTACCATTAAACCCCTAAAATGCAATCATTCTGCATTTGCTTAAGGACAGTGGAATACCAGACCCACCTCCACCTGCAGTAGGCAGAATTTGAAAATGGGAGTAAAGGTTCCAAGCAGAGAAAAGTCAGGGCTATCTCTATATGGGAAGAAGTAAGTCTCCTTGACAATTAAAGCCTAGTTTATGACGATATTGTACTTGGAATAAATGTCACAATGCACTTAGTGACACCATGCCCTGAGCTTCACTTATTGTAACAACCTTGGGCAAAGACGCCTCAATCCCAGTCCCAGATTCACCGTGTGCTTGCTGTGTGGTCACAAAGTTCTTAACCTCTCTGTGCTCAGACTCATCTGTAAATCGGGAATAATCATGATTCATACAACTCAAAGGAGAGCTTTAACGTTCGCTAGGTAAAGTGCCCAGCACACAGGAAGAAGGCAAATGTTTTATGAGGGTTATTATTCACATTGTACAGATAAAGAAACCAACCTTCGAAGTGACCACAAACTTGCCTACAGTCACACACCTGGTAAGTGGCAGAACTGGGTGTGATGGAAAGTTCACACTTTAATGACTTATTACAGTCTCTCCTCTGGCTTGTAACCTTTCCCTCACCTTCGGGGACAGACAAGTGGCATTAGCTACTGGACATCTATGTGATTAAAATGTCTTAGAAGAAAACTCCCTTAAAAATCCATCCAGTGGTAATAATGATAACAGTCGTAACAGTGGTTGGTAGTAACAATGTGGTAATAATGATCACAGTAGTAACAGCTGTGGAACCTGTGATGGTCATCATCCCTACAGCAGGAGCAGTATTAGTGGCCCTTGGCACACCACTGTGGGCTCAGGTGTCCACGTACACCTTTCTCATCTCTGGTCCTCGGAGAAATTTCACATGCCACACTTCAGGCTGATTCAGGGATTTAGAAGTGGTTTCATAGGACAGCTTGACAGGACAATCATGAACAAGAAACATTGCTGAACAATCCCAAAACAAGTATCTTTATGACATAAGGGGCGGGAAGATCAGCATATCAAAATGGCCATGTCATAAAAGTTAGCACTCCACGCCTCAAACGTGAGATGATGAATGGCTGAGGACGCCACATCACAGCTGCAAAGGCAGGGAAGAAATGCCCTACTTTTTTATCCACTTATTTCCACTGCACCGAGGTAACATTCAAAGAAATAGTTGCAACCTCCTCAATTAAAGATGAAGCTGTACTCCTGGTCTAGGCCATCTGAACAATGCCCCCTCACTTTCATCCTCTTCCTCATCTTCATGGGAAATGAAGCATCTCTGGCTTTCACTTCAGCTTCACTCTGCACCGCTGGGCCTTGTTCTCTGCTGTATACCCAATACTTAAAAAAGTACCTGGTACTAGTACGTAGATAAGGAACATCTGCTGAATGCATAAATGCTGCATGTAAACCTCTTACAGGGACATACTAAGCACTCAATAAGTAAATGTTAACTAATTCTCATTTTCCAAAAAAATAATTTTCTCAAGAGAAGGGTGGCCCTATTCTTGGGATCTCTGCAATGCTTAGTAATGCAAAGGTGTTTGATGAACAAAGACAAATGACAAACAAGTTGTTCATCTGCCTCTGGCCAGTTCACAAACAGGTCTCTGCTACCATAAATAAAGAACAACTTAAACTAAACACACACACAAACCCTGCAATTTATCTACAACATCTATTGAACACATCCTTCCCAGACAAGCCAGAATTCACACAGCACAGAAGGTGAGTAAGCAGAGGGCACCATTCTTTGCTCAACCTCCAAGCTCAGGGGTCCATCCCTTTCTTTCAACCAGAACTCAAAGTCTTTGAGGGAAAAATGTGAAGAATAAAATTCCAAATTGGCTTCTCCATTTTGCCTAAAAATGACATGTGGATTTAAAGTTTACTGTGTTGCAGGAAGACAAGGCCCAGTGGAGAGAAAGACCCCCAAACACCATCTTTGTAAGAGGAAGGGCTTTATTTCTGGCAGCAGAGATACAGCACAGAAGAATTCAAAACGGCTGCACTCCCCAACTGGCTGGGTCTTCTTTTTATCTTGTGTCAAAAAGTTCCAGCCCACCGTAGCTTTCTCATGGGTCAGCTCCAGCTTTTACAGAACCACAGGCTTTCACAGAAGCAGAAGCAAGGATCAGCCTCCAGGCCCCAGGAAGTTAAGTTTACAAATTCCTAAAAGCTGAGTCACCACAGGGAGGACCTCACAGGTATATCCTTGAGGTCTCCTTGAGAACCTCTGTTCTCTTAGACCTTACTTTTTCTGAGTATCCTCTCTCAACAACACACTTTGAGGATAAGAATAATATTTTAATAAGAGGAAAATGCTTCTCTACGTTTTTCTACTATGTTTTCCTCCCTACTTCTAGCTTCATTAAAAAGTCAAAGATTAGCCAAGCACAGTGGCTCACACCTAAAATCCTAGCACTTTGGGAGGCAGAGGCAGGTGGATTGCTTGAGCTCAGGAGTTCGAGACCAGCCTGAGCAAGAGTGAGACCCTGTCTCTAACAAAAAAGAGAGAAATTTAGCTTGGTGTTGCAGTGGGTACCTGTAGTCCCAGCTGCTGGGGAGGGTGAAGCAAAAGGATTGCCTGAGCCCAAGAGATTGAAGTTGCTGTGAGCTATGATGTCACAGCACTCTACCCAGAGTGACAAAGTGAGGTGCTGTCTCAAAAAAATAGTAATAAAATAAAAATAATTTTATCACTAAAAGAAGTCCCAAATGTTATCTAACGACCAAATCCCTATTTTTACCAATGCTGAAAGGACTAAGAACATTGTGAATATTTCCAGTTTTGTCTATATTACTACTTCAGGTTCATCTCAGGTTCATCAGGCCCCCCACACTTAGCAGGTGTTTGTGAAAATGTTTATTCACTGAACAATATTTACTCAACTCTTCCTATATGGCATATGGGCCCAGGGGGATGCAACAGTGACAAGACAGAAACTGATCTTCATGCAATCTCCCCTCTAAAAAGAAGGTATCCTATTAAAGAATTAATTATTCAAATAATGCAGGTGGGTGGCACGGACTGATTCGGAGGAAAATGTATTGGTGCCTGCCACAACGCCCGGATTTTTTTTTTTTTTTTTTTTAAGATAGGGTCTTGAGCTTGCTCAGGCTGGTACTGAACTCCTGAGATCAGGAGACTGAAGGAGCTAAGGAAATTTTGCCCCAAAATATGACTCCTTGGTATAAAGAATATTTCGAATTAAAGGCCATTCATGCTCAGGAAGCATTGAAGGCGGCCTTTCCTCCAGCTACACAAAACCTGAGTAACCTGATTGAGAATCAAAAGGGGCTTATTACTTGCCAATAGATGTGGCCCCCAGGTCATCTGAAGCATGACACCTGTCTCTCAGGGTAATCTACAGACCAGTCTGTTTCCACCCATCTGCACACACAGCCCCAGCAACCACTTGCTGCACCAATACTTTCCACACTCTCCCCCCTTCCTTCTAAAAGGCATCTATAAAACTCTCTGACCAGACCTGAGACATCAAGTAATCGTCCTTGTGGTTCCCCCCATGAGCACGGTATTCAGAATAAACCTTTCTCTTTCTCTTATTAATCTACCGTAATTGAGAGTTGATCTTTCAGCAAACAAACCAAGGGAAAAGGTCAGGTTTCACCGTGATCCCTACAAGATCTACCCACTGCGGCCTCCCAGAGTGCTATGATTACAGGTGTGAGCCACGGCGTCTGGCTTCCTTGAGTGGTCAGCAGTAGACTGTGTTCCATCAGAAGATGTGGATGACCATGAGTGCACAAGCCAGGAAAATATGTTTTAGACAACGGAGTCAATGGCAATAACCCAGAATCAACCTTTAACATTTCGGCGAACAAAAGAGGGAGAGAGGAACTGGAATGGGAATTTAGGACATTCTTAGGGAATACGGCTGAGGTCCAATGACGAAAAAGCCAGAGTAGTGAAGGGAAGGGTTCCTCAAGGAAGAGGTTTTCTTGTTTTGTTCTGGTTTTTTTGAGACAGTCACTCTGTGCCCTGTACAGTATGGTGGGCTCGTAGCTCACAGCAACCTCAAACTCTTGGGCTCAAGTGATCCTCTTGCCTCAGCTTCCCAGCTAGCTGGGACTACATGTGATATACAGCTACACCACAATGCCCAGCTAGTTTTTATATTGTTGGAAGAGATGGGGTCTCTCTCTGTCTTACTCAGGCTGGTCTTGAACTTCTGAGCTCAGGCAATCCACCTGCCCCGGCCTCCCAGTGTGCTAGGCTTACAGGTGTGAGTCACTGTGCCTGGCCCCCAAGGAAGAGTTTTAAGCTAAGACGTAAAATACAAGTAGAACTAAGGAAGATCCAAAGAGGATGAGAGTCAAAAAGGTGAGCGTCATCCCAGTCTTACACTCAGCTCACCAAAGGTGTGTGACAGCTGTGAAAGGAAGCAATTCCTAGGCTGCTTCATCACTTGTAATCCACACACGTGCCAAGCACACCCAAATGCCACTTCCAATACTTTAGTTTCCCAGGACACATCACACACAAATTTCAAATCACTCTCTTGTCTAAAAGGACAAGATTGTCTTGGAGTAGAAATTGCCCAAGAATTGGAAAACTTGAGTTTTAATGCCAATTGAGTTGTTAATTCACCAGGTGGCCTTTGGCAAGTCAAGAAACAGCCTTCTGTCTTCAATTTTCTATCTGTAAAATGATTATCCAAAACAATACTGTTGTTTGTAAATGAGAAATACCGAGATTCTATTCTGAGAACTAGCATTGTATCTGCTTTAAAAATGATTCCATTTATTATTAACTGTACTGTTAAAAACAAAAAAAATGTTTACAGGTACTTAAAAGTTGTTGGATCTTTAGATGCAAAAGAACTTTATTTCAGAGATTGTCCTTTTCTTTCCCTAAGCAGTTTAAAAACTCTGCTAGAGCATTTACATAAACTAGCAAAATAACACACAGCCCAGTTCTCAAGCCACACAACCCTGGAAACTCAGAGACACAGTAATGGTGACAGCCGCATGTTTAGAACTTCATCTGTGCAGAGGTTTCCAGGGGAGCAGAGAGCTTCACCTTGGGACATAACACAGCTCAGTCTGCATTCCTCCTCCACCACCTCAGCAGCTAAGGAGCACGACTTCAGAATGAATGAAGCTCAAGACAGCCTTAGCTGACAGGTGTTGGCAGCATGTCAATTTGACACTATACCTAACAAACTATACCACGGTATATGACACACACTTGATGTTCAACAAGTAGCAATTAAACAGCCTTCAAAATTAAAACAAAAAAAAGGCCACTTGGATCAATCTCTGACTACTGATTCAATACCCAACATGTGGATAGTGGTCACTGCACCAGCTACCACAGTCCATACAAAGCACAGAACTGAAAAACGCACATGAATTAACTCATATAATCCTCCCTACCCCCACTTACAGATAATAAAATTACAGCATTGGGAGGGTAAGTAATTAAGGGCACGATTAGTACAACCCAGGCACCTGAGATCCAGAGCCTGTGCTCTTCAAAACCGTACTGAGCCCCTCTATAGACACAGGGAGCCACTGGATATTCTTGAGCATGAGAATACTATGATTAGGGTAATTTATTTGCAAAAAACCATATTAATAAAATTAGATGAAAGATGGAAGCTAAAATCAAGGAAACTCAGTAAGCCCATCAGAGTAATAAAGAGGAAAGTGAAGGTCATAGAAGAAAAATTAATCAGATAGGACAGGAAGTGGAGCAAGATGGCGGCTGAGTAACAGCTTCCCTGCAACTGGGCACAGGGAGTCTGGGGAGTTCAGACTCCAGGCATCTCTGGCTGGTGGGATCTGCCTATAATCATCCCTTTGAGGATACAGGGAGTCAGCAAGAGACTTCTAAACCCCAAGAGGAGGACAAAAACAGTGGAAAACTAGCAAGTGGTTGCGTGTGTTCGATCAACCTAATCCCACCGGCAGCCGTAAGTACAAGCAGCAGTGACGGTGCAAACCAGAAAGGCCTTACCTAAGAACTGTTTCGGTGTTTTTGGACTTGGCACTCAGTTGAACAGCCCTGGGGAGAGCTTGAACAGGAGTGCGCAAAACTTTGGGCACTGTCTAGGGCCCCAGACTGAGCCGCTGAGCTGGACGGAGCTAATAGTGTTCGGCTATGGGCCGCAGGGAGCCATTGTGAGAGAACTGCCCTGGCAAGCTCTGCCCTCAGGGTCGCAGAGCAAGGATAGGGCAGAAGTTAGTAACCTAGTAACTGAGCAGCCTAAAGGCGGGGACTGAGCAGCCTTACACCCTTTACCCGCAGGGGCAGAGTGAGACGGGTTTTGGCACACTAGAGCCTCGGGCTGTTGCCCTGGGTAGACTTCCATGGCATCACAGCTCATAGCAACCTCAAACGCCTGGGCTTGGCACCGCCCGTACCCCCATAAGAGCTGCACCACGACCCTGAAACATGACCCGCGCCCACCGGGCCTCCGCATGCCCTGACCTGGATCTGCAGGAGCCACACAACCCTGCGTCCTCCTTCCTGTACCCTCCCTGCCTCCACACAGGCCCGTTCGTCTAGCCAGGGACTCTGGTAGCCACGTGCCCTTTGGAGCCCTCCCTGCCTCTGCACAGATCCCTTCTCCTGGCCAGAGACTGCTGGAGCCTTGGGATCTCTGTGCCAAAGTCACTGGGCGCCAGGCACTCCCAGAACTGTGCACACCACCTCCCGCCCTGTAGCTGGATCCGGGTGTGTCACACTCCAGAGCTGCATCCTCAACAAGAACTCCCTGGCTGGGGCAGACAGAGTCACTCCCTACAAAGATCCAGCAACAATACAGTGATCCCGCTGGGGTCTAATCTTGGAGAGATACCTCCCCAACTCTGAGGATGGCCAGAGGCAACCGTGAAAAACAATCAAGAGGTGAAATCAACAGAAAAACTTTGGCAATATGAATAATCAGAGTAGATCAACTCCCCCAAGGATCAATGGGGCAGACATAGCACAAGATCCCATGCACAAACAAATAGCTGAGATGTCAGAAATCGAATTCAGAATCTGGATAGCAAATAAGATCAAATTAGAATTCCAAACAGTAACCCAAAAGATGTCTCAAGAACTCAACAAATTCAAAAACCAAATGACCAAAGATTTTGACACATTGAGACAAGAAGTTGCAGCCCTCAAAGATCTGAGAAACACAGTAGAATCCCTCAGTAACAGAATGGAGCAAGCAGAAGAAAGGATTTCTGACATTTAAGACAAAGCTTTTGAACGCTCCCAAACTCTCAAAGAGGAAGAGAAATGGAGGGCAAAAACAGATCATTCTCTCAGAGAGCTCTAGGATAATTTGAAGAAAATCAATATTTGTCTTACAGGGATCCCCGAAAGCAATGAAGTGGCTTCACAAGGCACAGAGTCTCTTCTCCATGAGATTATGAAAGGGAACTTTCCAGACATGCCAAGAGATTCTGAAATTCACATAGCAGACAGTTTCAGAACTCCAGCATGACTCAACTCAAATAAAACATCCTCCAGACACATCATAATTAATTTCACTAAAGTTAATATGAAGGAGAAAATTCTGAAAGCAGCCAGACGAAAGAAAAACATTACCTACAAGGGGAAGAATATTAGAATAACTGCAGATCTCTCTGCTGAAACCTTTCAAGATAGAACAGGATGGTCATCGACTTTTAATCTCCTAAACAAAATAACTTTCAACCCAGGATCCTGTACCCAGCTAAACTGAGCTTCATTTATGACGGAGAAATTAAATACTTTAATGACATTCACATGTTGAAGAAATATGCCATAACTAAACCAACTTCCCAGCATATTCTCAGACCTATCCTCCATAAAGACCAGCGTAATTCTCCACCACAAAAGTAAATCCACCAAGAAAATTTTGATCAAATTCCAACTTCCACAGTTGCAAAAGGATTAAAAATGTCCACCAGACTCTCCAAAGACTTATCAATATTCTCAATTAATGTGAATGGTTTAAATTGTCCTGTAAAGAGGCATGGGTTGGCTGACTGGATACAAAAACTCAAGCCAGATATCTGCTGCATACAAGAATCACATCTTACATTAAAAGACAAATATAGACTCAAAGTGGTCATCTATACTCCAGGTAAATGGAAAACAGAAAAAAAGCAGGCATTGCAATCCTATTCGCAGATGCAATAGGCCTAAAACCAACCAAAATAAGGAAGGATAAGGACGAACACTTCATATTTGTTAAAGGTAATGCTCAACATGAGATCTCAATTATTAATATTTATGCACCCAACCACAACACACCTCAACGTATAAGAGAAACTCTAACAGACATGAGCAACTCAATTTCCTCAAGTTCCATACTAGTTGGAGATTTTAATACCCCTTTAGCAGTGCTGGATAGATCCTCCAAAAAGAAGCTAAGCAAAGAAATTTTAGATTTAAACTTAACCATTCAACATCTGGACTTAACAGACATCTACAGAATATTTCATCCCAACAAAACAGAATACACATTGTTCTCATCA
>CAUYPK010031493.1:0-17811 GCA_963574355.1 Loris lydekkerianus | reverse complement strand
AATTATTGTAATTGTTTTGGGTATATATTTTTATTTTTGAAATTTACCAGTGGCTGCTGCATTTTCCATCTTGGCTTATACTCGAGTCACTAAGTTTTCCCAGTTTTTAGGGTAAAATTAAGGGGGTCGGCTTATACTCGGGTTGGCTTATACTCGAGTATATGCGGTAAATCCTCTACACTGGCTACAGTAATACCTGCTTCATAAGGTTTTGGTAGAATTAAATGTGATTATACTTATAATGAAAATATTTATATTCATAATATCACAGTTATTCAAATATTTGTAAAACATCCAGCATAGTGTTTGGTGTCTCCTAGGCGCTCATTTAGTCATAAAAAGTTCTTGAGCACTTGTGCTAGGTGTCAGGGATCAAAGGACAGGGTAGTCAAAGTTTTTGCCTTCAAGAAGGCTATAGAGGGTAGAGACAGCTATACAAATAGGGATTTTAATGCAGTGTGGGAAGGGCAACTATGGAGAGGGCATAAGGGAGCAAAGAGGCACAGAGGAGAGAGACAGAACAAGCCTGGAGACGGAGGTGGGAGCAGGGAGGCTCTGGGAACAGATTATACCTGAGCCGAGAATGAGCCAGAAGAGAACAAATAAAGAAGGCGAAACATACATTTCACGATATGGGGCCGGTCAGCATACATGAGTTTTCTTGAGCCTTTTCTTTTCTGAAATTCACATTGATGGACCACTTCTTTTGTCTGTTCTTAATAGGTTATTGGTGGTCCTAGCACTTAATTTGTTGGTAGGGAAGGAGGATCCAACTTTTTGGATTCACTGTGGGTTTGTAGTTGCTTATTAAAATCAGAAGACTGGTCACAAAAAGAAGAAGAAGAAAAAATAATCCTAGAAGGACATTAAAAGTGGAAAATATCAGGTGTAATAAAATTAGACTCTGAGGGAGCATTAAGCCCACATGTTTTAAATCTTGCTTTCCTGAGGAGGAAGCTGACCAGCAGCAGAACCTCGGCTACGCCCCCCTCTCCACAGCTGCTCAGCCCTGGGGCCCGGCGCTGAGCTCCGGTTGTTTTTTAGGAAGGCCCTGTTTCGGAGCAGTTTCAGGAATAGAGTACTAAGTTTCTGAAAGTCCTAGTATGCACAGGACCCAGAAAACGTGAGGCAGAGCTTTGGGATTCATTTAATAGTGTGCCATTAAACAGATTTTTGTGGACTGCCCTTAGGATTGTACCAGCTTTTATAATTTTTCGCTGATGAGTAAATTCATTCTAACTACCAGCAAGACGTTCAGAAAACAGTCTACTCACAGGATCAAGAAACATAACCACTTCTCTTTCAGGCCATGAGGTGAGCCTGAGTCTGTGTCTAAAATACATAGGGCTATTTAGTGGCTCTTTCTGTTTTTTTGTACCCTGTTGGTAATGTATTTGAGTATAGCTTCTCTAGAATCCTTTCCGTGCCTTTTAAGTTAACAATGTGGTTGAATAACAAATCAGGTGGAGTTTATGATGTTAAGTGTACAGACACTTTGATGAGTAGCTTTATGAAATAGGGTTCTAAGTTTCGAGATGCTCATAACTATATCTTTCCAAAAACACTTGGGCTGGGCCTCCAGGAAATTCAAACATCTGGATTAAAAAAAAAAAAAAAAAAAAAAAGGAACAATCACCCAGTTTAGTCAACATGATGCCAAAAAACCAAGATCACTGGAAATGCTTCTGACCAGATGTTGTACATTCTGACTGTGTATGGAGAGTCAAAACTATAAACATAAACCAGGGGATAAAATGCAATAAAAGTGTTGCATTTGAGCTCATTGTATGCACTATTGCTTCTTGAGTAGTGGCAAGCAGAGAATTCAGACTTTGTGGAGATGATGAAGATTTTCTCCTTACAGTAAACTGTCAGTCATTAAGGAATGCCAAAGGAAAATTTAGATAGTACGCCGGGAAAATAATAGGTGCCAAAGTTACTATTCATGGATGTAGAATTTTGGCCAACTCTGCAGTATAGACTTTTTGGGCAATTATGTAAACTGAAGAGTGTTTAGTCTTTTTTTGCAAAATAAACTTTTGCATTACTCTAGTTAAAAAGAGCTCCAGTTTGAAAGTCTTTAAAATAAACTTATACTAATTTTATAATTAAGGAAAATAATTGTGAACACTAATAGGTACATTTATTGAGGTCTTACTATGTAGCTGGCATTATACTAAAAACAGTTCCTATACTGATTAACTGGATCCTCACAAAATCCCAATGAAGTAGGTATTGTTATCCTTCCTTTGTAGATCAGAAATCTCAGGCACTGAGAAGTTTAATAATTCACTCAAGATTTCACAACTCACCGGAGGCAGGGTTGGCATTTGAAGCTGGGCAGTTGATCTCTGGAGCCTGCATTAGCTAGTCTGTCACCCTTCCAGCAGCCCTGCCCTGGAGATTTGAGGCAAATCTGAAGTAGGTCAACAGGTCTTCAATAAACAGCAACTGGCAACAATAGCAATGACCACATAGTGGCTAATAAATATTGAGGAATTACTATGTTGTAGAAATTTTATTTTTATTTCTAATTTTCAAACCTCTGTTATATTAATACATGGCACAGATGAAGTAGCTGCAATGTAGAAAAGATTAGGAAATGACCAACATATCTTGTGTGGTAGATAGTCTGGGCACATCACTCAAACACTAAATTACAACCCTCATCCCCACATTGCCTTTATTCCCTTCAGACTTCACCAGTCTCTGGGGTTCCTCTGTAACCTAGGTACCCAGGGGATGTCCTTGGTCTCTCCTCTGATCACCCTAAGTCCTCCTACATGCCTCTTATTAAGGGGGATTTTTTAATAGACCCTACTCCTATGTTGCTTTTCAGGAGTCTTATTCTACTTCTTTAGGGCCCTGCTCCTAAGAACACAACTGTGGTAGAGGTACTAGTCTTGGATTTCCCTTTAAGGAAGAGCTCGGTGTTCAGCTGTAGGAAATGCAGTTACCAACCGGCTTCCAGCTATTCCTGCCTCCAGGATCTGCTTCAGTTTTGTAGCAGAGGCCATGCTCTTCCTGGGCAATGAATTGCCAATGACTGTGCACAGGATACAAGAACCTGGCCATTTCTTTCCAATAAAGACTTACTTTGTTCCTCCTGTTGGCCTGCTTGAGAGAGACTTTGTCAGATCTGCATGATGGGCCCATTTACCCCGTCCCGTCCTGCCTCTACTCTCTTTTTATTTTTTGAAAGCATTCCTTTCCCCTTCCCACCCCATCACAAATCACAGTCCAGTAATACTCTTACATTCCTAATTCCATGTCAGTGTCCACTTCCCAGAGGACCCAAATGTTACTGCAATTAAGTGAGTAATCTACCCAAAGCAGATGATGCATTTAATGACTCACTCTACCTCCATGGACATGTTACTGAAAGACAGGAGGTTTCTGGTCATTAAGCCTAGAGTGGGAAATGTGAACAAATAAAAACCTTAAGAATATGGTTGGGCAGAGAGGAAAGAGAGAGAAAAAGGAAGAGAGAGAAGGCAGAATAAGCCCAAGAGGGTGGAAGGTTTAAATGAAAATTTTTAGAGAGCTGTTTAGTCTACTCTATTTATCCATAGGTTTATCATTTAACACTTTTTACTCTTTATTTACTCTTAAGCTACAGCTAAAGAACGTTGTAACTTATAGGGAAAGTAGACAAAACAAAAAACGCCATAAAAATACATTAAAAATATTACCGATTTTGCTCATAGTCTTATCTATATCATCAATTTTTGAGTATTCACAAAATACCTGAAACAATGCATGGTAGACAGCAGCAAGCTTTCAATAAATATCTGTTGAACGAATGAAAGAGTGAATACAGTTTAAAAAGTTTAGCACATTATAACAAGGAAAAAGTGTTTTTCAGATCAGCTAATCATGATAGTTGTCAATAGATAGAAAAATTTCAGGCTAAATAGCAGCAAATATATTTATTTTATGTGGAAAGCTATTTTATCTAGCAAACCAATATAGTTAACGTCTGAAGCTCATACAAAAACCTCATGCCCCTGAGGACGTATAATGCAATAGGGCTTTCTAATCAAAGGAATGGTCAGGTCACTATTGCAGCTGAGCAACCAAGGGATTCTTATGAGGGGGGACACCCCATCCCAGTGACAAGTTCATAAAATTAAAAAAAAATAAGCAAGATTTTTATGCATCCTGGCCTTAAGTCTCTTAACTCTCTCTTTAAATTAAAGAGCTGCCTACAAGTCCAACAGAAAATGTGGAGATGTTATTGCTTACTTGTAAAAGGTGTACAGGCCATGGATATGTTGGAGGTTGTGGCAGATTGGAGAACTGTCCAGGAAGTACCCTGGATTCTCAAAGGAAGGCAGTATGGGATGACAATTAAAGGAGGGAATGGCTATGATTAGCTTTCTTGGGAGACAGATGATGCCAGATTAAAGTTCTGAGACATAGCTGTTGCTAAGGCCTCTTTAAAATTATAATTGGCATGAGAGTAGGAAGTCTTTTCTGCTTCGCAAATTTCACATGTAATACCATTTTCATATTCCTGTTTTGTGATGTAGGGTAGTTCAGTAACAGGCATAATTATGTCTGATCCTATTTAAAGCAGAATTTTGAACAACAATACAAATTTAAAAATTGGTATAAATTGCAGTTAGAGGAGGCCAACATAAAATGATAGGGAGGAGAAAAGGCAGTAGGTAGGAAAGTTGAATATCCACATGCAGAAGAATGAAATTGGACCCTTATCTCACACCAAATACAAAGATTAACTCTACGGATTTAAGACTTAAGTGTAAGACCTGAAACTAAACTAAAGAAAACATAGGGGAAAAACTTCTTCTGTTAGTATAGGCAATGATTTTTTTGACTATGATCTCAAAAACACAGGAAACAAAAGTAAAGGTTAGTACATGGGATTGCATAAAATGGAAAAGCTTCTGCACAACCACAGAAGCAATCAACAGAGTAAAGAGACAACCTATGGAATAGGAGAAAATATTTGTAAGCCATGTATTGGATAAGGGATTCATATCCAAAATATCCAAAATAAATTAAAGAACTCAAGTAATTCAATAGCAAACAACAACAACAACAACAACAACATACCTAAAACCCTCAACACAACAAAACTAAACTAAAATAAAACTGATTACAAAATGAGCAAAGGACCTAAATAGACATTTCTCCAAAGAAGATGCACAAATGGCCGACACTTATATGAAAAGGTACTCATCAGAGAAATTCAAATAAAACCATAAAAAAGACAAAAGATAACAAATGTTGGTGAAGACACAGAGAGATTGCATTTGTACATTTGGTGTACATGTAATTCTCCATTATGGAGAATAGTATGGGAAGGTTCCTCAGCAAACTTCAAGTAGAATTTCAATATCACTCAGTACTTCCACTTCTGAATGTATATCCAAAAGGAAATGAAATGGGCATCCTGAAGAGGTACTTGCACTCTCATGCTGGTGTAGCACTCTTCACAATAGCCAAGATGTGGAAACAACAGAAGTATTTATGGATGGATGAATGTATTGAAAAATGTCATATGTGTAAAATGGAACATTATTCAGCTGTGAAAAGAGGAAATGCTGCCATTTTCAATCACGTGGATGAATCTGAAGGACATTATGCTTACTGAAATGTCAGACACAGGAAGACAAATAGTGCATAATCTAATTTATATGTGAACTCTAAAAAAGGAGAATTCATAAAAGTAGAGAGTAGAACAGTGGTTACCAAGGGCTAGGGGTTGGGGAAAATGTAGAAACATTGATCCAAGATACAAAATTTCAGTTATGGGGGATCAATAAAGTCTTCAGCTCTAATGTACAGCGTGGGAACTATAGTTAATATGGTATTGGATACTTGAAATTTGCTAAGATTATAGATCTTAAATGTCCTTACCTCCCTCCACTACCTCTATGAAGTGATGAATGTATCATTAGTTTAATTGTAATCATTTCACAATGCACTCATATATCAGGACATCATGTTACATACTTAAATGCATACAAATTTTGTTTGTCAATTCTGTTAATAAAACTGGAAAAAAATAAAATTAAAAAGGATATGTGAAAAACAATAAAAGGATGTAGTCAACTATGGCAAGTTTTAAATTCCAGTTTAATACAGCAATATTGATTTAAGGAAATTGATAAGAATAAAATAAATTTGAGTCTGAGACATCTTTAAACCCTATAATTTTCAAAGTAATGCCAACTAAATCATTTGCTACTGACATTGGAACACTCAGGTATTTGGAGGAAAAATACTGTTTTAAAAATTATGCTTCTACCACATACTGGTTATGAATTATTCAATAAATGTGTGGGGGTGATATTGTTTACAACACATTTCCTGCCAACTTTTGTTTTTCACTAAATGTTAAAAAAACAAACAAAAAAAACAAAAAACTTGAGGCAGCTTCATAATGTAATCAGTAATAGAGGCAGATGGCATTTTTTTGACCCTTCATTTTAGCTTCTAGGCATTTGCAATCAGTTATATGCAAGATCTGATGACAGACAATATGCATTAAAATTAGCCCCATCTTTTTTAGCTGTCTAAAAATAGACTTGGTCATAAAATTGAGAGTAAAGAGCCTGAGAGATCATCTATACCAGTTCTTGTGACCAGCTCAAGGTCACTTTGGGAGTAAATATGACCAGATTCTGACACTTGACTTAGTGCCAGAGACTGCTTGCTCCCACTCCCAGGAGCAAGGCTTTATTTTTTTCTATTTTAGGGCTGAGAACATTTGTATATTATTGAAAATTATGAAACATTTCTGACACCCTGAAAATTAATGAGACTAATATAACTCAGTTCTGTCACAATTTAAGACATTGTCATATTTACATCAGATTTAAAAAAATCATGAGAGAGTTTATTCTTTAAAAGATCAGAAATGTTGCGTTCAACTTACAGTGAAATAACACATTTGCCATTTATCTTTAACTTTTTAAGAAGTCAGTTACATAAACGCTCCTAATACCCTGAAAATAAGAATATGAATATTATTACCAATAATAAGTGGATGCTCTTGTCCTACTTATTATACGACAGGTACTTATTTCCATATATTGTATTATTTTATATAAGATCACATTTTTACTATTGCCCTAAAGTTCAATTCGTTTTCTTCTAGATGAAATCATCTCTTTCTTGTTCTTGTGCTTTTTGGTTGAAAGAGTAACGGCTCATCTAGGCCTGATTTTCTCTGGTGGCTGCAAAAGTCTCTAATAGGCTGAATAGTTTCCTTGTATGGCAAAAACCCAGATGCTTTATTTTTGAGGTGGACACTGACTTTTTTTCAGGCTCTACAACTTGAAGAGCATAGCTAGTGCTGGATTTTATCCTACTTGTCTCCTCTGGTGGGTATTCTTCTTTGGAGCCAGCCCACAGTCTTTCCTGTGGAAGCTCTGATGGCCAAAAAGAGACACCTCTCTAGTCTGGTGGGTGAATAATTCCAAGACATGGCCAATCTAAAATGAGAACTATTGTGAAAACATTTGAATTGGGTTTTGGATGGGTTTATGGAACTTATGCTTGAATATTGGTTATATTCAATGTTCTAAAAATTCACATAAAAGAGAATGTGGAAACTGCGCTGTCAGAGAAGGCTAGACTGAGGAGATGCTGGGAATCCTTCCAGAGTTTTCTCCCAGAAATCAAACCTTCCTTGGAACAGATCCTAAATTGAAATGATTGGATTTCAAAGCACATTCCTCCTGAGAATAATGTGGACTGAAATGCTGAACGGATTTAGGTAGAATAAGTATAGTATGAAGTATAATATAAAAGTCCTACCTGTCTGTAACTATTTCTATATCATTTTCCTTTATAATCTGAAAACTTCCCCACAGAGTAAAAGAAAGATGACAACTCTGTCATCTGCAACCATCATCTCCACCTACCTTGTACTTTCCAGATTGAGATCTGACACATTTCAGGACATATGATCTTTCCTGGCCCTGAGATCCCCTTCCCTTCTACCTGGAAGTATATTACTTACTACAGCCAAGTTTCAGGAAAAACATTTCAGGAATATAGGTGGTTAAAAATAGGTACAAATCAGAGATATGAGCAAAAATACATATTTAGAATAGTGAAGTTTAGGTAGAACCTAAAAGTCTAAACTTGAAAAAGTGTCTGGTACATAGTATGCACTCAAGAAATACTAGTTGAATGAAGTCAATAATATGTATATTTGTGTTTGATAATTTGTATTGGACTGGGAGGTTTTCTTTTATAGCTTTTTAGCCACAAGTAAGCCCTTGTATAGCGCTATTTGGACACATCTAAGATGCTCATTGGGGGCTGGGTGTGGTGACTCACACCTGTAATCCCAGCACTTGGGAGGCCAAGGTGGATGGATTGCCTGAGCTCACAAGTTTGAGACCAGCCTGAGCCAGAGCGAGACCTCATCTCTAAAAACAGCTGGGCATTGTGGCAGGCGCCTGTAATCCCAGCTACTTGGGAGGCTAAGGCAAGAGAATTGCTTGAGTCTAAGAGTTTGAGGTTTCTGTGAGCTATGATGCCATGGCACTCTACCAAGGGTGACAAAATGAGACTCTTTCTCAAAAAAAAAGAAAAAATAAAGAAAAAATAAAGAAAATGCTCATTGGCCTGTGGAATCACAGATTACACACATTGCTGGGGGAATGGTGTGCCCGGAACGAGCCTGAGGCATTCGTATAGTTGGCATGCGTTTACTTTACTCCTATTGTGTTCATTTGCTCTTGGGTCTTTCCCACAGTCTGTTTCTTGCTATAGAATTCTCCTGGCTAGAATTTGGAGGCTGCCCTAGACCCTGACATGCTTAGCTGGGCACACTTAGATGTGTCTTGCTCTTCAGAAAGGGTGCAGATTCCTGCCCTTTTCTACTCAGTCATTAGCTAAGGGTCCTGCTTCCACAAACTGGCCCCTGGCAACCATGATGCTGCTGCCCTCTCTGACATGGATCTTTCCTGTTCTGCGTCACGGTTCAGTGGTTAAGGGAAGTGACTGGAGTCAGATGGACCTGGTTTGCCTTTAGCTCCTTTATGTTTAAGTTTAGTCAAGATTCTTATCCTCTTATTTATAAGTTGGAGCTGACAGTAGATCTTCATATTATGAAGATTACCATATATACTCGAGTATAAGTCGAGTTTTTTCAGCACAAAATTTGTGCCGAAAAACCCGAACTCAGCTTATTCTCGGGTCATACGGGTTATTTGATTTGGTGCGTGCACACCTAATCAAATGCACGTAGTCTCCAGTCGTCTTCTGCCGTCTGCTTGAGGGGGTGGTGTTTCAGCTCAGTCCACAAGTCGTGGCTGAGCTGAAGAGGTAGGTAGCTGAACTGAACTGTATTCCACTGAACTATTTAACCCACAATATTTAATGGCACATTTAATTAAATGAAAACTCCATTTAAGGCAGTAAAGTCTTGTAAATAAATGTTTATAAATCCTGAATCCTTATAATCAGGGGTTTTGGAGTATGAGGATTCAGGATTTTTAACCATTTACATGTTTAGCTAATGGAACTAAGTTGAGACCTGTCATTATTTTTAAAAGGAAGACTTTGCCTAAAAAGGTCAAATTCCCACCAGGAATTACAGTGTGCATACATGAAAAAGGCTAGATGGATGAGGATGGAACAAAAAAATGGCTGGAAGAAATTTGGAACGCACAACCAGGAGCAGCCTTGAAGAAAAAACCATCGTTGCTGGTTTGGGATATGTTCAGAGCTCACACATCTGATGACATAAAAAAACTGGCAAAGTCATCTCAGGTTATTTTGGCCATTATTCCTGGTGGGCTTACATCTGTTTTGCAGCCCCTAGAAGTGTGTCTAAATAAACCCTTTAAAGACCATGTGCAAAAGATGTGGCATGAATGGATGTCATCTGGTCAAGCCCAACTGACAAAAGTCGGAAATCTAAAGAAGCCTGACATAGAACTGATAGCAAATTGGGTTTGTGATGCATGGGAAGAGATTCCAGAGGAAATGGTGCAACGCGCCTTCAAGAAATGCGGCATTAGTAATGTGATGGATGGCAGTGAAGACTGCGCTTTGTATGAGACCGACAGCAGTGATGATGATATCTCCGAACTCAGTGATGATGACCATGTCTATGCTGATACCCTCACATCAGATACAGCTGAAGCTCTGTTTGGACATACAGATGATGAGGAGGAGGAATCCAGTTTTGAAGGATTTTAACCTTTGTGATTTTAGCTTGATTACCTGTTAAGCTACAGTTTTCTGCACTTTATTTAAAGTTTTAAAGTTGTTGTTACTAGTTTATAGTTTTTATTTAGCAATAAATATTGAAAAGCCTTTAACCTACTGATTCCTCAATTATTGTAATTGTTTTGGGTATATATTTTTATTTTTGAAATTTACCGGTGGCTGCTGCATTTTCCACCTCGGCTTATACTTGAGTCACTAAGTTTTCCCAGTTTTTAGGGTAAAGTTAAGGGGGTCGGCTTATACTCGAGTATATATGGTACTTTGGAAAGCACGGTGTTTTAGGAGCTCATAATGGAAGATTGAACAGCGCACCTGTTTCCTGTCAGTCAGGATGAAGCTCCTGAAGCCAGCTGTGGGGCTGAGGGGACAGCTGGGTGCCATGAATCTCTGGGATGCTGGTACCTGTGGGAATGGAAACCAACCACCTCCATCAGTCACTTTGATTTCCAAGGAGCTGCAGACTCTTAGAGTTGGATGATGGGAGAACCCCTTTCAGTAACCATTTCTATGCTCATCTTTAAGATAAAGATCCTTAGAATCGCACAGACTTTGTGGTTCACCTAATTTCTAGCTCCTCAGTCTCCTTAACATTTACTCTATTCTCCACTTGCATAACATTCTCAAATTAAGATCAGTTGGTTTATGTCACTTAGCATTTGTGTGTTTGTGTTGCCTACCACTTCTGCCTTACTGGGGCATCTGGTAATTTAATTGTAAAGATGATTTGATACCCAGAGACTTGTGTAGCTCCATTTTTTTTAAATCTAAATTAACCAATAAATTTTCTTATATTTTGTCAAGTGGTACATTGTTAACAAACTCACACATTCCCAGTGACATACATGTGAGTGATGCCAACATTGAAATTTACCCATTCTTGAACTTTATTAACATCTCTGACTGGTTACTTCTCTTAAATTTTAATGCCATCTATGACCTAACCTCATACCTGACCTCATTTTTGACCATTGCCCAAATGGTAGCCTCAACAGCCTCAACCTATTCCTGAGTGAGCAAATGTGTAAAGGCAAAAGAAGGTGCCATGCCTAAAATTCTATAGGGAGTATAACCATCATTCCCAGAAGAGCTGTTTAGATGAACTCATAGATGTAGATTTTGGCAACAAGTTTATCCAGGATAAAGGGATGGACTTATTAAGTGAAATAATTTTTAGATTTAAGTAATGATTCCCTTCAAGCAGGACAAAGTTTAAAAGGCTCAGGCCAGATTCCATAAGTGTTTCTTAAATAGAAAAGTAGTCTTACAGACAAATCTAGGATGATAAATGCCACTCAGAGGTTAATTTAATTACTCCTCCAGTCTGACCTTAACATCTTTTCTTGCCTAATACTGCCCTTGATTCATGTAAACGTGTTTCTTGTTTTGCACTTGGCATACCAAATATGTGTATAAATTGCTAGACTGGAATTTAATCCCTTTATGTTAGGTCTTATTGAAGTCAGTAATTGTTTTGAAAAATGCAAGGAAATCCTCTTGATCCTCAGAAAAATGCACATAACTCTCTCTCATATATATATGAGATATTTTTCATACTATTTCAGGGACTTTAGTGGTTCAAGGACCCAATATTTAGATGCCATGAATTAGAGATATTAACGAGTCTAGGTAATTGTCTCAGAAAGGATTCTATATACTGCACATTCTCCAGGCCAGTTCTCTTTGTTATGAAATTTTCAATACTGGACTTGCCTTCCTTCACTGAATGTTCTTGTATCTCTTATCTCTGTACTCACCTAAGGAGTATCTCTCTTTGATAATGTGCAGTAGAAACATCATGAATTATGTAAACTACACTTACTTAAGGTTTGCTCACTATGATTAGCTCTGTTGAGGTGCATTAGGTCAGACATTGCACAGGTGAGACAATCAGATCAGTTTGTGACCAGAGTCTGACAGCTGCTAAACACCCTGAATTTGTAGGTTTCTCTCACTTCTTGTACACACACACACACACACACACACACACACATTCATTACCACCACTGCCACTATATTTTGATATGCCATTACTTGAGTAAAAATACTTTCAACTCATTTATGCTGCCTCATACACTCCGCAAAAGTAAACAAGGTGGTAATTATACTCATTTTATAGCTTAGACAACTCAAGTATTGATCAGTGAATTTTCCAATAATGCACCACAAACTGGTAATGGCTAAGATTAAGATTCAGCTCCCTGAGAACAGAATCATCCTCTCCCCTTAGTGTTCTTAGCTGCTGTAATTTGGGTCTTATAGACCTTTACCAGCCAGTCCAGCTCAGTCCCTGAGAGTGCCACAGTTCCTCTCCAATTTACCTTCAGCAAGATGATATTTCAGCAGTGGTGCCATATTACCTGATCTGAGGTCAAACTTCAAGAGTAGCTTATTTACCTTCATTGGGTAGGTACTCAGTCATACAAGTGTTAAATTCTTTTAGTTTTCTTGTATCACTGTATTTTTTCCCTTCCTTTTTTTTTCAACCCCAGAGTTATCCTTTTCAATTTATACCTTAAAGGGCACCTTATCATTGCTAGTCATTTCAACTCCATGTCTATTTTAATCCTTTAACTTTATTCTGAAGCAACTGTTCTGTCTAATATGCATTGCTTTTGTTCATATATGTTCTGAAAAATGTATTGTTCTGTATGTGTGTTTTAAATGTATGTATGTCATATTATGCTATTATTGTATTAAGGTAATACTGGTTGGAATTATAGGTAATCTCCAAATTTTAGTAACTGAACACAGTAAAATTTCTTGTTCTTAGAATAGTATTGTAGAGGTGTTGCTGTCTAGGTGACTCTTCTCTAAGCAGTGACTCAGGAACTTAGGATTCTTAATGTCTTGTGTTTTCACCATGCAATGCAGTGACTCCCAATATCAGCCTGAGGGTTGCTCCATTCAAGATAGCTGGAAAGAGAAAAGAGCATGGAGGATTGCCAAGTGCAGCTATATTGCTGGTAATTCATCTTTATTTTCCCTGGAGTTTCAGTCACAAATGCTCATAAAGGATTCCTTCTTAGCCACTAATATTCACTCACCATGGATACTGAGCCCAAGCCCCATAGAATACATGGATTGCTTTTGATATAGTGGATTTCTCCAGAAAATATTTCATAGCTGAACAAAGTTTCACTTATCACTTGCACTTAAACAATAATTCATTCAGCAAATGTTGCTTTGAGTTCTTCTTTTTGTCAAGTCCTGTACTAAGCTCTTTTGAGGATAAGAAGGTTTTATGTGAGAATTTTGCATTAAAAAATAAAAAAAAATTCCCACCAAAACCCAAAACAGAAACTCTTAAACAAAAAAGATGATATGGAAATTCTGTGCTTTAATACAAGTATAAGAAAAAGAAATAATGCCTGAGCATAGAAAAGAATATACATGATTTTGACAAAAGAGTCAGAGAAGGTTCATATTTATTGCATTTACTTGGGACAGGAAAGATGAAAGGACTTTTCAAAAACAAGGAGTAATGTTTGTAAGGATTGAAGACGTGAATAAAATAGAGTAAGTCAATGGAATGTCTGCAGCCTTTGGGGGAGGCCACAGATGTATTGGTGCCTCATGTCAAGTTAGCATATAGACTTAACCTTCCTGTCAGAAGTCTGAATCATATCCAGGCTCTAGAAACAGAATACCAGGATTCAAGCACAGTTTTGCAATTCAGTTGAACTTTATACACTTAAATTTCCTGAGTTGTAAAATCCTCTCAGTGATAATTCTTGATTTTCTCCTGGCAATGTCATTGTGAAGCTCAACAAAATGATGTAATATCCTCTTGCACAATTTACATCTGTAGTCAGCCAAGAATTGCTGCCTGAATCGCTCATTGGGAGATATGCTACTCAGGTGACACTTTATCTACTGCTGTTATGAAATCTTATCTCTTTTACAGATTCTTTAAATATATCATGTTTTCATGTCTTTTCTCCATTGATGTCTCAGGTCTATTACTCACACAGTGGGTAACATGATGCAAACATAGAGTGTGCATCAACATATGTTTTTATTGGTTAATAGCCCTTTAAGATAATTGGCCACTCTGATAGGTAAACAGTCTTCAGAACTTATTGATTAATGAAACAAACAAACAAAAAAAACAAACAAGAAACTGAGTTAATCAAGAGGTTATCTTACTAATAGGAATTCCGTGGATGTGTCATAGACTTGAGATAGTGGGAAGTACCTCAAGGTCTTCAAGAACTTATCAGGGCAGGCCAGAGACTCCTGTGAGGCCAGAAGGTAGAGATGGAGGAGTAGAGAAACACAAAGTGGGGATCCAGGTGAGGAGAAGCAGGCAGAAAACAGAAGGTTCAGTAGCTTTTCAGATGAGAACAATCAGAAGGCCAATTTTTATGTCCCAATTAAAAGAGCCATATAGAGGCAAGCAGTAGGCAGCCTGGTAAGTGTAAGTCCTGATTCTGGGGAAGTTGCTAAGAACAGACTGTCAGGTGTGAGTGGCAGGGGAACAACTGGGTGTGGCTCTTGGAAAAGGAAGGAATCAAATTTCTAGAATAAGCATGAGATTAGAGCAATCGAGTAGACTCACTACTGAAACAAAAAGCTATTGATTTACAACTACTTGAGTATGTCCTGATAAGTAATAGAAGGGGTCACAGAGCTGGAAGCAGAATCGAGCCTGTTGGTTCTGCTCAGGCTTCTTGGTTGCGAGGGTTGGACAGGGTTGAATCACAGAACAGTCCCTGACAATCATTTCAGGCTCAGTGGTCAGAAGAGGAAGAAGAGTTTGTGGGAATTTGTCTATGAGAGCAGGTTTGGAGGGTCTGAGAAAGGCTCTGTATGAGGCAGTGAGGCTGACTGAACCAAGCTTGACCTTGACATTATACTGTTCACTTTATATTTTCCATTCTATATTATTCCTCTGCATTCCTTTGTCCCTTTATAATTATCAAGTGGCATTCAAATATATTTTTTCTTAATTGGATTGTCTATTCTCATAATTTCCGACCTCTCTCATTCACTTGGTAATTCATCATAATTTGTCTTCTATTAGCCTGAAAGTTTACTCAGTAGATAACCATCAGCTTCTAAGTTGTCAAATTAAAGAAACATTTTTCTGGACTTTTTGCTTCAATTGATACTATCCCTTTTTTAGTATCCTTATATCTTCCTTCCTCTTCTGTAAGTTTTTCTTTCTACATTTTCCCCCTTTATACTGGGAAGGCTTTTCTGACTGCCTGTATGGTCTTCCTGGGCGATTGCCCCTAGTGCTTTAATTGCTGTTTACCTAGTGATAACCAGCAACTTGAGCAGTTCTAAAAAGCTTTAGACTCATGTTTCAAGTCTCCTGTTGGTCAATGCAACCAGCATGCCCTGTGGATGCCTATGATGCAATAATGACAACCAGCCTGAGCCTTTACCTCTCTAAAGCTAACAATTTTTCTACTAATGTGACCTCCCCTTGTAATATTACAACCACATAGTCATCCACAGTACAGCTTGGTAACTAGACACCTCTAATTTCCTGCATTTTTAATTCTTCTAGTTATTCCTCATATACAGCTACTGAATCTAACTATTAAATATTTTGTGACTTCTTAATTCCTATCCACCCCATTTTGATACTGCCTAGATTGACTGTAGATTCTGCCCCCTTTATCCTTTCTTTGGGAATTCTGCTCAATGTTTATTTGCAAGGTAAGAGATTGATTAAAAATGTAGTTTCTAGCATGATACAAACTTCCTCTCTTACATGATGAAATTGTAACTAAAATTGGCAGCTGGGACAAATGATTTGATCAATAGAATAGAAAGAAAAATCAAGCATAAGACTTAAATGAGACCTTGATTTATGACAGAGATGGCTTTACAAATAAATGGTGTAGAGACATTATATTCCTTAGCTTACACTATACTCTCAAGTTCCAAATGGATCAAAATCCCCAATTCACAATATACCTTAAATGCTTTTAGATTAAAATGAAGAAATATTTCATTTAGAGGGATGATATTTCCTGGGGAAAAATTTTTTTAAATCACAAAAGGAAAGAAATGATCAATTTGTACCAATGTTAAAATCTTCTGTACAACAAAACAAACCTTAAAAGATAAGCATATTTAAAAGTCCTACAATGGATCAGGAGACTATGTTTTCAACTTATATAAATTAAAGGAATGGGATCCAGAATATATAAAGAAATCTTATAAATTAAGAAGAAAAAAACAACTGAGAGGAAAATGAACAAAAAAATGACCACACATATCACAGAAGAGGGAATTGGAGCTCTCAGTTGTGAGATGCCTTACTTCACTGATTAAAGGTGAAATAGGTAAAGTATAAATTAAAACAAAAATGGACTGTCCTTTTTCATGATAAGATTTTAAAAATGAAATAGCTGGATAATATTAAATGTTAATAAAGATATGAGGAAATGGAAGAGAAGGAATACAAGCTGGAAAAAACAAATTGGGAAGGAATTCAGAAGAATTTCATAGACTGATGAATTTATCCCTAATGCCTCAGGATTTTTTTTTGGTGAAATATGCCCTGGACATAATCTCAGACACTGTGCACAAAGAGATGTTCATTGTAGCCTTATTTGCAGTAGCAAAAAAGTGTAAGCAACCTAAATATCCAATTATTGGGTAATACATAGAAAAACATTATATGTGGATATAAATAATACAAATAACATAATGAAAAATAAAACCCGTTATAGAATTATTTTTTAAAATGATAAGAAAATAAGCATCCTTTGAAGGCTCACTCTATGTCAAGCACTGTTCTAATCTCTTTACATGTATTAACATAAAGCAACAACACACTTTACAGATAGGGGGCACAGTTGATGAAAAGATGAATTTGCTCATGGTTACAGAGGTAGTAACAGAGATCTAGGATAAAGTCCAGGCAGTATGACTCTTGAGTTCAAACTTTAGCCATTATGCTATGGTGCCTTTTCAAAGTTCACACTTTGTGATGGCTTTTATGCATAATACTATTTAATATATATCATTCACAGCATTCATGATGAAAATCACTTTTAGATGTATGAAACATGGAAATATATACACACATACATATATATCTCAAATTTATCATGGAGTTTGCCCAGGAGGAAGTGCTATTTAGAATGACGAAATAAATGGCACTTTGAATGTATTTGTTTTGTTGTATAAAAAAAGAACTTGAAGCTTTATTTATTTATTTATTATTGTTAAATCATAGCTGTGTACATTTGTGCAATCAAGGGGTACAATGTGCTGTTTTCATATACAATCTGAAATATTCTCATCAAACTGTTCAACGTAGCCTTCATGGCATTTTCTTAGTTATTGTATGTAGGCATTTGTATTCTGCATTTAGTAGGTTTTACCTGTGCCCATTCTAATATGCACCATAGGTGTGGCCCCACCCATTACCTTCCCTCTACCCTGACTTCCCCCCTCTCTTCCCCTCCCATGGCCCTTTCCCCATACTCTTGTGCTATACTTGGGTTATAGCCTTCATATGAAAGCTATAAATTAGCTTCATAGTAGGGCTGAGTACATTGGATACTTTTTCTTCCATTCTTGAGATACTTTGCTAAGGAGAATATGTTCCAGCTCCATCCATGTAAG
>CAUYPK010031492.1:0-51155 GCA_963574355.1 Loris lydekkerianus | reverse complement strand
CCCTTGCTGGCTCTCTGTATCCTCAAAGGGATGATCGTAGGCAGGTCCCACCGGCCAGAGATGTCTGGAGTCTTGTCTCCCCAGATTCGCCAAGCCCAGTTACAGGGAAGCTGTTACTCAGCCGCCATCTTTAATCCACTCTGGAAGTTGATTCTTGCAATCCCCTAAACCAGTCTCCCTGGGTAAGCACATCTGTGGACAGGGAGCTCACCACCTGTGCAGCAGCCCATCCTGCTAGGTGACAGTAATTATTAGGATGTCTCTCCCTACCTGTGTCCTCTGAGCACACCCTCCACCAGATAGGAGTGGTCTCCTTTCTGGAGGACAGCCCTTTAAAGGTCTTCTGTTCACTCTTTTCCCAAGGGCTCCTTCCTATTCAACTGAATAAGTGGAGGCAGTAATACTGCATCCCTCTCTCCCTAAGCACCTTAGCTGGCATGAGAAAAGTGATTCAGCCTGTTTTTGAATCTTGGTCTTGCCACTTATCAGCCAAGTGACTTTAGGCGAGACATTTCACCTTACTAGCCTCAGTTTTCCTGTCTGGAAAATAGGAATAAAAATATCTACCCTTGCTGGGATGCTGTGACCACCAAATGAGTCAAAATAATAGTAATGCCTAATGACAGCTAGAATTTATTGAAGGCCTATCACATGCCAGGTGTTGTCCTACTGGGCTGGCCACATGCCTAGCTCATGGTAAATGTTCAGGACATGCTCGGGGGGAAACACATGGATAGTGTAAAGCCCTGGCGCTTGTAGACTTTGGGTCCAAATCCTGCCTCTGCCCCTTAGAAAAGTCTTAACCCCTGGGGCAGCGCCTGTGGCTCAAAGGGGTAGGGTGCTGGCCCCATATGCCAGAGGTGGTGGGTTCAAACCCAGCCCTGGCCAAAACTGCAAAAAAAAAAAAAAAAAAAAAAAAGTCTTAACCCCAGAGAAGCCAGCCTCTGCCTCACAGCTTGCCTGGCTGGTAAGTGGTAACAGCAGAGGGACTTTGCCAGGTTGAATAGGTGTGGACTATAATGCACCTGGTGTCATCGGTATCCATAGACGTGTACTAAGAACCTTCTAGGTTCCAGAAATGAAAAGACAACTGGCCACTTGCCCAAGGCCCCTCACTCTTTGCTCCTGCTCTCTTGCACCATGTTCCCGCTATGTGTGGCAGCCCAATGTCAGGTGGGCCACAGCTGAGGGCAGGGACACACCTGCCCCAGGGGAGTTCACTACCCCTGCCCTAACGCCCTATCCCTTTGGCCAGATATGGGTAGCCCGCAAGCTGCGGTGATTGCCATCCCAGCCCTGCTCTCCTCATCCACTCTGCTGGTTGTCAGTTGCATCGTATGGAAGACGTACCGCCGGTGGTCGAGGGTCACCTGGCCCAGTCCTCCGTCCCCATGAGGGGCTCAGGTAAGCCACTGAAGCACCACAATGTCAGAGAAGATCCATTTCTCTTTTAGTCTTTGTCTCCTCGTGCAAAATATTCAGGAAAAGCCCCAGGACATCTGTGTTGCCCAAAGGTGTGGCATTGCAGTGTAACATTAAGAGGGTAAACTCTCTTTTCTCTCTTGAATCAACAGGGATGATGAGCTCCACTGGGTAAAGCCACACAGAGGCCACAATTACAGTGCATGAGCTCATAGCCACCCCACCCTGGCCTGAGTTCTGTCAGATATTACTCACTAACTCCTTGGGTCAAGGAAGTTCATTCTGCTGCCCCTGCCTCATAACTATGGCCTTGGGTGTGGGCCAAGGCTGCCCTTGGCCACATGATGCCTCCTCCCCACCCCCCTGAGGCCTCCTGGGTCTAGGTGCAGAAATGTCCTCCAGGCACTGGATGATCAAACTCCAGGTTTTAACCCCACTGGGGTGAGGCTCTCACATTATCCAGGGCTTGCAGTGCTTAGAATTTTCTACTTCTATCTTAAAGCATTACCTCTGCTTTACTGAAGGTTTCTGGAGGAGGCTCTCACACAGCTAATTAAAAGAAAAACCCCCCACAATTCTCACCACTCCCTAAGATCTTAGGATGTTAGTTCAAATTGTTTGCCAGCCACAAGGCTCATGACTTCTTCTGCTCATCTAGTAACACCAAAGTGCGTACCAGGTGCCAGGCATGGCAGGTGCTGAGTTTACAGCAATCGAGACCCAGAACTAGCACGCTAATGGTTAGAAGGGAACAATGATGTCAGAGTATGAGATGTGCCTGGATGGGGTGCCGGGATCTCTGGGAACACAGAAAAAGGACAACTGGTTATGAGAGAAGGGTTAGGGAAAGCTTCTGATAGATGACTAGGAGCCTGCTGGAAGGAAGGAGTGAAAGGATAGTCCAGGGAGCAGTGTGAAGAGGCGAGAACGAACGCCAGACCGACCAAAGCTCGCGCGCATTGCTGCATCCTCGCGTACAGAGCCTACGTCCCGCCGCCGCTGCCACCATGCCCAAGAGAAAGGCTGAAGGGGATGCCAAAGGAGATAAAGCCAAGGCCAAGGATGAACCACAGAGAAGATCCACAACGTTGTCTGCTAAACCTGCTCCTCCAAAGCCAGAGCCCAAGCCTAAAAAGGCCCCTGCAAAGAAGGGAGAGAAGGGAAAAAGGGAAAAGCTGACGCTGGCAAGGAGGGGAATAACCCTGCAGAAAACGGAGATGCCAACACAGACCAGGCCCAGAAAGCTGCAGGTGCTGGATGCCAAGTGAAGTGTGTGCACTTTTGATAACTGTGTGCTTCTGGTGCCTGCACAGTTTGAAATACTATTTTTATCAAGTTTTATAAAAATGCAGAATTTTGTTTTACTTTTTTTTTTTAAGCTATATTGTTAGCACACAGAACACTTCATTGTTTTTTGGGGAAGGAGCATATGTCACTAATAGAATGTCTCCAAAGCTAGATTGATATGAGGGAAAATGTTTTTTCCTTCTAGTTTTGAGACTTCCTCTTGGCTCCCAAGAGAAGGGATTCCCTGATTTTGACACACAGCCACCTTGGCACAAATGCCTTGGGTATGGAAAGCTACTTTGTTTTTATGTCCTATTCTCCTTTGGTCTTCAGCATAGTCTTGACTCCCTTAAACCCAGTCACCTCTTGGAACCTGACCCCCAATAATTGGTTACCAGTATATCAAGGAATCTGGACTTTCTCAGTAACACCACTGAGATGGCATCCCTCAAAAGAGCAGCAGTTCCATTTGTAGATTGTTGGATCTTCAAATAAATTCTGCCATTTTCATTTCATTTCCTGGAAGTCAGGGTCAGCTTGTGAAAAGTTGTTAAACAACATGCTAAATGTAAAATGTCAACACTCACTCTAAACTTCCCTGTTCAGAGCATCAAATGAAGACTTCATTGGGTTTTATAGTGGCTTTCTGATTTTTTGGTAGAACATTGAAGAAGGGAGTTTGAAAGTTGTTGTATACTGTTAACAATCATCTGCCCATGTCCTGCCTGAAATACCATGATTGTTTATGAAAAGTATCTTTAATAAAGCTGGATACAGTTTGGCTTGGAAAAAAAAGAAAGGATAGTCCAGGAACAGAGGAAGCAGAAAATAGGGTAAGGGTTGGTAACCGATGGCCCCCTGCCTGATTTTGTAAATAAAGTTTTATTGAAATAGAGCCATGTCCAATCATTCATGTATTGTCTCTGGTTGCTTTTCTTCTGCACAGCAGTTTACAGTAGTTGCAAGGGAAACACTACCAATTATAAAGGGAAAAAAAAAAAAAAAAGGAATACAGTATTGACTATCCAGCCCTTGACAGAAAAGGTTTGCTGACCCCTAGAGGTTAGAGAGCTCACGCTGCCTTTTAGGAAAGTGGCTGGAGGGTAGGGGTGGGAAATAAGCAGTAGGCAGCTGGCAATGAGCTTTTCCTATAGCCAGAGTGGCTGATATGGAGTAGATACACCTGATTTAAACTGAATAGGGATGTCAGACCCAGAAATGGAGCTGAGTCACATCAATTTCTGTGAACACCTGCTGCCCACGCCCCTCAGTTGCCCTGCTCCTTCCCTTGACTGATCAGTCAACAATTCTTTTGATTCAAAGACCCTTGCAACCACTTCCCCTAACTTTTAATTTCCAATTCCCCTCAAAGTCATTTTCAGTTACTTTTAATTAACTAAAATTAAAGGAATGAAGAGAGATGAAAGTAGAGGAATTCAGGCTTAGCAAGGCCCAAAATAAATACAATGCGAGATACGTATCATTTAAAACTTTCTAGTAGCCACATTAAAAAGTAAAAAGAAATGAGTGAATGGGCGGTGCCTGTGGCTCAAAGGAGTAGGGCACCAGTCCCATATGCCAGAGGTGGTGGGTTCAAACCTAGTCCCGGCCAAAAAAAAAAAAAAAAGAAAGAAATGAGTGAAAATAATCCTAACAACATATTATTTAAACTAATATATACAAAATGTTATCATTTGGGTATGTAGTCAGCATTTGTAAAAATTTTTGATGAGATATTTTACGATGTTTTGGGGGGAGTTACATCTTTGAAATCAGGGGTGTCTCTACCAAAAAAAAGTTAATTATTTAATCCTTAGAACAATGGTATAAAGTAGGTACTTATTAGCCCATTTTACAGGCGCAGAAACTGTGGTAGAGTAACCCGGTCCAGAATACACAGCTAATAAACGGAGAACCAGGATTCCAATATGGGAAGTGCGGGGTCGGAGTCTGTGTCGTAATATTCACCTCACAGGCCTGCGTGGATTAGACGAATGACGCTAGTGAAGGGCGATGGCAGGACCCGGCGGACAGCAGGCACTCTTGATCATCTTGAAAGCTAAAACTCCATGGCCTGATAATCAAGAATTCACTCGAGGGCACTTCATTTTCTACGTGAACTCAGCAGGTGTCTTCTCTTGGGTATGAAAGACGATTGAGAAGAACACAGAAGGCAAACCTTCCTTCATCCGTGCAGCTCTCTACTTACTTTTTTTACTTGGAACTTCTCTAAATAGAAGCGGAAGTAGCAAAAAGGAAAAGAAGCCCACTTCCGGCGTTACACTGAGCCTTTCTAGCCAGCAGAGACCGGGCAGCTCACTTTCCAAGCAGCCTGGGTCCGGGCTTCACCCGGAGGACGCCCCCAAGCCGCCTTAGTCAGGAGGGAGCCCCACCCCCGGTGAAGGCTCGGTTGTCTATTGGTGGAGTTTGAGGAGGTGGAGCTGCGTCTTTCCGTCTTTCAGCCAATGGACTCCACTGTTTCTTGTCACAGTTCGGTAAAGTCGGTCCCTCCTCCGAGCCGGCAGAGGGTGTGAGAGTTCATGGCTCGTGCACGTGGAAGTGACGTCACGCATCCGGAAGTCCACTAGGACATAACCCTCCGCCGCTAGGGGTTATGGTCGGGAATTCTGGAGACTGGGAGCTGAGAAATTGTAGTTCCGCCAAGAAGTAGCTAAGAGCCTGGTTGCCACCTCTGATGGTCTCATATGCTCGGATGAGAAAACCAAGGTTGCCGGAGGAAGGGATTTCTCATCAACCCCAGACCGGCGCGTTTCTCACACGACTTCCTCAAAGCGGAAGAACGACCCTTTGGTGGGATTTGCTCCTCTTGAAGAATCCCTGGGGCAAGTCTCAGAAATATCTCCATTCCGGCTGGGCGCGGTGGCTCTCGCCTGTAATCCTAGCACTCTGGGAGGCCGAGGCGGGTGGATTGCTTGAGGTCACGAGTTCCAGACGAGCCTGAGCAAGAGTGAGACCCCGCATCTCTACTAAAAAATGAAAAACTGAGGCACGAGGATCGCTTGAACCCAAGAGTTTGAGGTTGCTGTGAGCGGTGACGCCAAGGCACTCTACCAAGGACAACAAAGACATCTCCATTACACAACTGGGGAAAATGAAACCCAGAGAGGGATATTCAGCTACAGGGACTTGCCAGAATAGGGCTGCTGGGTTTAGCAAGTAAAATGTAGGATGCCCAGTTAAAGTTGAATTTCAGATAAATAATGATTAACGTTTTAGTATAAGAATATCCCAAATACTGGCTCGACGCCCGTATTACAGTGGTTATGGCGCCAGCCACATACACTGAGGCTGGTGGGTTTGAACCCAGCCTGGGCCAGCTAAAATAACAATGACAACTGCAACAAAAAAATACCTGGGCATTGTGGCAGGTGCCTGTAGTCCTAGGTACTGGGGAGGCTGAGGCAAGAGAATAGCTTAAGCCCAAGAGTTTGAGGTTGCTGTGACGCCATAGTACTCTACCGAGGGCGACATAATAAGACTCTGGTCTCAAAAAAAAAAAAAAAAGAAAAGAAAAAAGAATATCCCAAATACTGTATGGAACATACATATTCCAAAAAATTATCCTTTGTTTAAATTCAAATTTAACTGGGTGTATTTTATCTGGCCATCGGACTCTAAGACCACCTACTTGAGTGGAAGAGCAGAAAGAGCTATTGAGGCATCTTGTAGGCCTATATGTTTCCCCACCTAGGGCAAACTAGTGTTTCCCAAGTGTATCCCAGAGGTTATTTTCAAGGACCCGTGAGTGATTTCTTTTCTGCAGGATCTAGGCCTGTTGATTTGAGAAGGGGCCAGATGTCTCCCACCCTCAAAGCTTAGTTTATACAAAAGACTGTTCCAAGCACAGACCCAGACTCCAGATCACAGTAGAGCATTGGTTCTCAACCTGTGGGTGGCAACTTACAGGAACTGTATTAAAGGGTCGTGGCATTAGGAAGGTTGAGAACCACTGCACTACAGATTAGGAAAAACACTCCCTGTCTTTGTGGAATTAACAGAATTAGATATGTAGAAAGATAAGTTTGTAGATAGAAAAATTACAGTGTACTTGGTCAGGCACAGTGGCTCACATCTGCAATCCCAGCACTGTTGGGGGCCAAGGTGGGAGGATCACTTGACTCTGGAGTTTGAGAACAGCCTGAGTAAGAGTAAAACCCCATCTCTACTAAACATAGAAAAATCAGCAGCGTGTTTGTGGCAGGAGCCTGTGAACCCAGCTCCTGGGGAGGTTGAGGCAGGAGGATCACTTGAGCCCAGGAGTTTGAGGTTGCTGTGAGCTACAATGATGCCACTGCACTCTACACAGGATGGCAGGATGAGACTCTGCCTCAAAACAACAACAACAAAAAAAAAAAAACCAGTAATTATAATCAGTACTTCTTTAATAGGGGTAAATGTGAGATGCATGGAATTACAGAGAAGGATGGGTGAAATCCCAGCAGAGCAATACCTAACCAAGGCATAGAGACATAGAAAGTAAGAGAAAAGGAAAAGACACTGTAGCTGAGACCTGAAAGATTCACTCTTTCATTCAACAATTTATTTATTTATTTATTTTTTTTTTTTTGAGACTGGGCCTTGCTCTTTCGCCCAGACTGGAGTGCAGCGGCATAGTCATTGCTCACTGTAGCCTAAAACTGATGGGCCAAGTGATCCTTCTGTCTCAGTGTAATAGGTGGTAATCTATGGAAGAAAAAAGTAAGGGTACAAAAGTGATTGTGGGATGCTGGGTGGGAGTGGAACTGTTACAGTTTTTTTGTTTTTTTGGAACTGTTACAGTTTTAAAGAGGGTGGTCAGGAAGGCCTGACTGAGAAGGTGACATTTGAGCAAAGACGAAGAGGTGAGAGAAGAGATCCATGTGGATATTTAGGATTCCAAGGAAGTGTGCCAGGTTATGGGAACAGAAAGGGGGTGTTGTACTAGCCTCCAATAGCTTTCTAAGAGGTTTTCAATGGTTGTTTTGACCATGTATTTCTTGCCTTAAATATTGTCTTTGTTCCTGAAATATGACTCCACATAACTAGGTGGGGGCTACTTTGAACAGGCTTTTCCGAAAAGGTCTTCATGAGAAGGCGACATTCAAGCTGAGGCCTGTAAGATGAGAATGAGCCAGTCCTGGGAAGCTAAGGGAAAAGCAAGGGCAAAGGCTTGGGGGCAGGAGGCAAGTCAGGAAATGTGAGAACCTGAACCATGAGAGAAGAGCGGCACAAGGTGAGGTCAGAGAGGTGGACAGGGGTCTTAGGCCATTTAGCTTTTATTGGCATCCCAGTTGGTAATTAGCTGAAAGGTTCTCAGCAGGAGACTGACAGGCTTGGATTCATGTTTCAAAAAGATCCCTCTGACCACTAGTAGGCATATCTGATTATTTTACTGGTTGCATTGACAGAGACTTAGCTGTTTATCCCAGAGGACCCAGGGAGAGTTTAAACCGGAGCAAAGGAATAAATGAAACCTCTATCCTATTGTTTTCCCCTAAAGATCCTTTACAAGGGGAATGAGTTGTCTTGGGCATGTGGGTTTCCTAGGTGAGGGATGACTCCCACCCAGAAAGCCACTGTCTCCCTCCTGAGTGGGTGGACAGAGATGACAATCTATGTCTCTATGGCCCCCCTAGGCGCTCTGGCTGGCCCTGCTTTTCCCAGCTTGGAAGCAAAGAAAATGTATGCTACCATCAGCCCACCAGGTCTCCCTCTGCCCCTTTGGATATTCTTTTATTTATCTGCCCAAAGGTTCTGTCGTGCTCTGTTCCTGATTTATACAGGGCTCCCTACTGCCTACAGAATTTAGTTCAGACTCCTGGTTTTGTCATTAAGGCCCCTCTATGACCACACTGCACCATGAGCTCCTTAAGTACTCACCTCTACATCACCACCATCTACCCCAGGGCATAGCCACAGTAAGTGCTCAATAAATGCTCAGGGAATTCAAGGAATTACATTTCAGTGTCACTCATTGAACATTTAATAATATGCTAGGCTCTGGACTCAGCCCTTTATACCCATTCTCTTATTTAGTCTTCATAGTAACCCTCTGCAGGAAATATATTTAGCAGCCGTATTTTACAAATGAGTAAACAGATGGAGACAAGTTAGGAGCTTGGTTTATTTATTTGCTCATTTTGCATATACTTTTTTGAGCACCAGCACCAACTTTGTTCTTGATGATGAGGACACAGCAGTGGAAAAATAAATAATAAGGTGCCTGATGCCAAAGAGCTCACATTCTAGAAGGGCTGACAGGTGATACACAGACAAACACTTACGGAGTATGCTGAGTGGCGATTGGTACTATAAAGAAAAAGAAACCCAGTTAAGGGCAAAGTGATTGACTGGGAAGTGCTGTTTTCTGAAGGGTGATGGGGAAGCCTTCACCTAAGGAAAACTTTTCTTTTTTGGAAACAGAGTCTCAGTCGCCTAGACTAGAGTGTAGTGGCATCATTGTAGCTCATAGCAACCTCAACTTCCTGGGTTCAAGGAGATCATCCTGCCTTAGCCTCCAAGTAGCTGGGACTACAGGCATATGCCACCACACCTGGTTAATTTTTTTATTTTTTTAGTAGACGCGGGTCTCGCTCTTGCTCAGGCTTTTCTCAAACTCCTGACCTCAAGCAATCCTCCCACCTTGGCCTCCCAGAGTACTGGGATTACAGGCCTGAGCTCCTGCATCAGTCCTAAAGAAAACATTTGAGCAGAGCCTTAATGAAATGAGTGAGCCCCACAGATAACCTGGGAAGATCATTCTAGAGAGCAATGAAATATCCAGAATAAGCAAATTCATAGAGATGGAAAATAGATTAGTGTTGCCAGGAGCTGGGGAAAAAGGGAAATGGAGAGTGACTGCTAATGAGCATGGGGTTTCTGGGGTCACAAATATGTTCTAGAATTGATAGTTGCACAATTCTGTGAATATACTAAAGGCCACACTTTTACAATGTTAATTGTATAGTGTGTGAGTTATATCTCAAATTTTTTAAGTGCAGAAGAAAAATCTTTAGGGTTCCCTACAGCAGCTGGGAGAACTCTAAAATCTGACTTCTTTTGCTCAGCATTTGACACATGATAGATCCATAGCTGGGGACCCAGTGTGAAGAAGCTTTTGTCCTGATAAGCACTGGTGTCTGAGGGGACATCCGGACTGTCAACACTGGACACAGCAGTACTCTTCGGCCAACCCTTTCCAAAGGTCTCCGCCCATATAAGCAAAACAGACCACCATGTCTTGCCAACCTGAAGGACAGCCAGGATCCAGGATCTACTCAAAACCTCCCAGACACCCTTCTCTTGGCTTCGGTGTGAATTTCCACATCTGTATCAAATATGCCATCATCCCTCCTTTGGGCCACGTCTTAGGTTGGGTGTTGGGTTCACACAGAGGCCACTCACCATGATGAGCTGCATGTCAAGAGGCAACTGAGAGCTCCCCCTTCCTGGTGAGTCCCTGAGAGCTCCCCCTTCCTGGTGGCTCCAGGCTGGAGGCCCATGAGGAGGAGAGATGAGTCTGAGAAGGCAGGTGCCAGTGAGGGAAGTTGGCACTACAACTAGGCAGTCAGGACTGAGGTGAGGATGCTGGCTCATCGTGCAGGACAAGGAAGTCCTGCCCCAGGCCTAGCCCAGGCTGCTTTGTATGGAACTGCTAGATGCCACTGGAGTATTAAAAAACCTAAATATTTATTTGCTTCATATTTACAAAGGTGGGAAGGAGACAGAGGGAGACCCCAAGAACACCCCCACACCTGGCTGGCCAGGCCCCTTGCGCTGCAGAGGAGGCAGACACGGCTGGAAGGGACAGGATTTATGTTGCATACTTGAACTACAGCGAGTGTAAGACCGGTCCTATTTACAGGGCAGAAACACTACAGGTGGAGCATGGGAGCGGCAGAGCCGGCACCAAAGTCCTGGCCAGAGGATGCCCTTGCCTGCCGTCTTCCCCACCTCTCCCAGAGGCATCTCTGCGGCCCCGCTGGGGTTTTCCATGGGGGGACGGGGCACGCTCACATGATGCTCGCTGGGGTGAAGACAGGGCCCACGCACAGGGTGTCCGTGATCTCCCAGCCACAGGACAGAGGCTTGCACACGCCCTCAGCATCCTCGTCCTGTTCTGCAGGCAGCAGCTGCCCTCGCAGTGCCTCCCTAGGGGTGAGAGAGGGGTGCTGGAGGCAGCTGGATGGATCCTGCAGGCCTGGGCTTCCTGACGGCTCCTCTATCTGGACTGGCCCCAATCTTGCACAGGACTCTCACCTGAGCCTGAGCCCAGCCGGGGACAGGCCTGCTGACCCCCTCCTCCACTGCTCCCTCCATTGTGGTCCCCACCTCCCAACAAGGAAAGGAACCCACATTTGTTGAGCACTTAACTACATCCCAGACATCATACTAGGCACTTTGCTTACATTATCTAATCATATCCTCCCAAAAACACTATGAGAGAGGCATTATCATCCCCATTTCACTGATGAACAAGTTGAGACTTAGAAGTGTGCCTCCCAAAATTATACCCCTAGTGAGTGGTAAACCTAGGACTGATCCCAATTTTCTCACTCCATAGCCCATATTCCTCATACCCCAGGCTTAGGACTTTTAAAAATTCATGTACTGCCCCTTCAAACAGTCCCACAAACTGTTTCTTCTCCTGTGTACCCATGTTTTTGTTTTTTGGATTTTTTTTTTATTGTTTGGGATTCATCAAGGGCACAGAGGATTAGGCTACACGGATTACATTTGTTAGGTAAAGTCCCCCTTATAATTGTGTCCTGCCGCCAAGAGGTGTGCCATACCTGTGCACCCATGTTGATAAATGGCTGCACCATTAGAGCAGCTGTTGTCATCACAGCTGGGAATCTTGTTCCTGTACCAGTCAATTCCTGCAGAGCCTGGCTCCTGGACATCCTTACGGAACCCACTTGTCTCCATTCCCACATTCACCACCATCTCTTGCCAGGTGCCCTCCATCTCCCTGATATACTCTCACCCCTCCAGATAGTTCTCAGTGCTGGCCGAGGTTCATCTTTCCAAAAGGCAAATCTCTGCTCTTGAGCTGCCAGCAGAGTCCCTCCCTCTCAGGCCCCACAAGATCTGGCCCTGCCTGCGTCTCCCACCAAGTGCTCAGCCTCACTCACCCATGCCAGCTGGGTGCCAGCCACAAGGGCCATCTTTCAGGCTCTTATAGGCCTGTACCCAGGCTTGCTTCTGCATGTGTCCTCAACCCTGAGTAATTCCTCCTGTCTTCAGTTCTTGGCTTCAGTGATAATCTCAGGGAAGCCAGGACGCAGCAGTGTCAAGTGCACAGTGTGGCTCTCCTTGGTAACAATAATGATTCCATATCTGCACCCTGAAGTTCCTTCAACAGCAGCAGAGCAGGGAATACATCTGAGCCCCTCCCCCTCACTGCTGATACTCTGCAGGAGGCAACAGCTGGCAAGCACTTCCTTGGTGGGAAGGGAGGACACCGGGTGGGAGCACAAAGAAGGAGCACAGGACCCAGTATCCAGAGGCCTGCAGGGGCCATGCCAGCTTCTGCTCTGATTTTGTTGGAATCTGCTTCCCCACAAGACATTTCCTCTCTCCTATTCGGCTGGGCCTTCCTCTCCTATCCTTCTGGTGCCTGCCAGTCCCCTTCACTCCTTGCCTGTAGGAAGGCCTCCCTCTATACTGATGTGAACAATTCAGTAGTCAGCATCTTATACAGAGCCAACCAGACAGTGCCCTTCCTTGGGGGAGTCTCTCTGGGGGAAAGAACCCTCTAGCTAAGCCTCGGTCTCCTTGTTCTTAAAAATGGGTTGACCAGTTCCTTAAAAGACCTCAGTGGCTCTCACCCGCCTTAAGTTGAAGTCCAATGTGGACCTCCAATATCTTCTGCATCTTGTATTCCCCACATGCCACTCCTTGCACACAGAGCTATTTGCAGTTCTTTGAATAAGCCAGATTCATCTAAGCCTCTTCTCTGGGACAGACCACTGTCCTCTCAGCTTGCTTGGCCCTCCTGTGCCCGACTGACTCCTTGCCAGTCAGGCGGTGCTTCCTGAGAAACTGCCCTGACTGCCCCCCCCCCTCAGTTCCCTATTCTTCCCTCCCCAGTGGCCTTTTCACTCTGTGCTGGTGTCTGTGTACACATGTCTGCACCTCTGCCCACTGCACTGTCTCCTGTGCCCCTGTGCCCCCCAGGAACTTGCATAGAGCCAGGTGCTAAAGCAGAACACTCTGATGAGGGCTCTTGGAAATGGGAAATTTCGTGGCATGTCCATTTCCACACATCAGAATTTTTTGTTCCTGGGGATGAGGGCAGCTGACTCTGCAAGCTTGTCCACCTGTGCTTGTTGATGACAGAGCCAGGGATGGGGTGAAGAGGCCTGTGTGGAGATGGGTTTTTTAAGTTTGCTTTTCAGGCCTTGTCAAAATACCCCTGATGACAAAATGGCTATATCAGCCTATTCCATGTCCCTGCATAAACAACAAATGTTTGTTGGATAGACAAAGAAAATATGATTTTCTGATGCCCCATTGAGTCTGTGGCTTGGTGGCACAGACTGTGGCTTGGGGGCCCTTAAGCACCCAGCAGGTCCCTCAGGACAGAGGCTGCACTCACTCCTCAGGGCCCAGCATAACAGCCTTCCAAATGCCTGGTTTCTGCAGCTGTCTCCCCTCCTACAGAGGGGGCCCTTGCCACTGACCAGCTGTGTGACTTCAGAAGAATGGCCTCTTTCTTGGTGATAATAGTGATCCTCACAGAGTTTTGTGTATGTGAAAGGAAATAATTGCAAACTGCCTAAGGTCAAAGTCTGATGTCAGAGTTCAACAAGCATGGCTTTCTCTCTGTCTTGCACACCTCTTGCCTAACTGGGTGCCAGCCCTAGCCTGCTAAGGCAGGCAGGGCTACTGTTACACCCATATTCTAGATGGGAATACTGAGTCTCAGGAAGCAGGCAGACCAAGTCTTTCCCAGAGCAGCCACTTGACTGGTCAGCAGTCTGCATCTGCCCCTGTCCTTCCTGATCCACACAGTAGTTAGAATGGTCTTTGCAAAGCACAAATCAGACCACGCTACTCTCCTGCTTCAAACTGGTCCAGGCTTCCCTCTGTTCTCCAAGTCCTTCACTCAGCCTTCAAGGCCTCCCCAGACCTAGCCCTGCCTCCCTCTCCAGTCACAACCAACCTCCACAGTGCCTTGAACACACCACATTACTCTCTATTCCTTCTGCCTTCTGCATCCTGCCCTGATTCCCACTTCCAATAGGAGGCAGATCTGGTCTCAGGGAGGGCTCTGAGCTTCCACCTAGCAGTGTTATCATGAGTGCAGTCTACTTCTCTCTCTCATGGGGCTGTGAGCTCTTCAAGGAAAGCTCAGTCTCATTCATGGCCACAGCCAGGCTACAAGCTAGAGGAGTTTGCCAAATTGGACAACATGGGGGCAGAGTCTCAAATCTCAGTTTTTCCTTGTTGTTTCTGCTCAGCTCCCCCCATGCCCACATTTCCCAGCAGAGCCCCCTTACCAGGCCATCCGGGACATGGCATAGGTGATGTGGCAGGCCTGGGTGCCCCCAAGGAGGGAACCTGTGCCCACAGAGTAGGCACCCATGTTGTCAAAGACCAGCCAGTCCCCTACGTGTAGTTGCGGCAGCCACAGGCCCTCAGCCACACAGTCACAGCCATCAGCCGCTGGGCCCCACAGGCTGCTACTGTATAGTGGCTGCTCTGTGGATGATTTCTGTAGGAAAAAGGAGAAGCCACGTTAGCTCTCCTGGGCATAGCACAGCCTTAGCATTCCCCCCCTCAAAAGCCTTCCATGACTCCCATGGCCAACAGGATAAAAACTGACTGGTCTCCTAGCCTGACATTTAAAGACCTCCTGACTTCTCTGCATCTGTTGCCTCTTCTGAAGCCATGGAGGTCTTAAATCCTGGGTCCAACACTTGCTAGCTGAGTGACCTTGGGCAAGATACTTAATCTCTCTCCATGCCTCTGCCTGCTCACTTACAGAGACAATAATAGTACCTACCTCATAGGGGGACTGAGAAAACGAGTTAGTATACAGGGAGCATTTAGAACAATCCAGTAAGTTAGCATTATTATCACTGTCATTAGTGAGGTTGTTGGTGTCATCTCTGTGCTCCAGCCTTTGGCTGGCCACTTACCTCCCTCCCTCAACTCCAGCCTGTCTTTGAGGGGTTCCCTCTTCTGTGAAGGCCCCCAGATCCCCTCATTCCATGTCAGACCCAGTAACAGCAGCCAGAAGTACCCAGGTGCGTTAGACCTACCCTCTCCTGGGCTCTCTGTCCAGCGAGGGAAGACAGGCCTCCAAGAGGCAGTCAGCACAGACGACCCCACGCAGTAAACATGATTATTCCCATTTCAAGGAAACTGAGGCTCTAAGAGGTTACATGTCTTGCCCAAAGACACAACTACCAGTGACATAAATTTTTAAATGTTTTTCTTAAATAACTCCAAATTCAGGAAAGAAATCCGTAACACAAACCATTTTCAGGCAACAAGACAGGAGGGGGGATCACAGAAAGGTAGGTCCTGACTAGGCCCTCTGGAGGCCCCGGGTTCCACCTTCCTCTGTACTCACTGCGTTCAAGTTACTTCAGTTGCTCTGGCTCCCCCAGGTAAATCCTGCTTCTCTCCCTACCTCCTCTGTTCCCTCACATTGTTCCCTGAGGCCCTAAATCTGCTGACTCCTGTTTTTCCTTCAATTCCAGCTAAAATAGCCTCAGGGAAGCCTTTCCTAAAGCTCCCTGCTCCCCACCCCACCCTCCACCCCTGTTGCCTGAATAGTATTTGCTGTAATTCACAGTAGAGCATTGGTGAGCTACCGTCCTAGCTCCGTCTCCCTAACAGACTATGAACTCCACCAGCCCAGGGGTCTTGCAGGTCTTCTTCATCCCCATATCCTCCTCCACCTAGCAGTCTGGCATATAATATGCTTAACTGAATAATATTTTTTAAAAGAAATGAATTGATGAATAGGGTATCCAGGAGTGATGAGAAGGAGTATGAAAGAAAGAAAAGAGAATAGCACTAAAAAGCCACCCAAGGAGCATTGAAGGAGGCAATGAAGAAGATCAATGGGAAAAAAAGAAAGGCATTTCAGTACCTTAGCCAGGGGCAGGCATGAGTAAAACTGAGAAAGGGAAGTCACAGCTCCCATAAGCAGCAATAACATTCACGTCTTTGACAAAAATTAATAAGCTATTAGTCCCATTAATGAAGAAAATATGCACATTATTTAAATCAAGAATCGGAACTATCATATATTTATGAATTCATTCATTCATTCAGTGGGTACTTACTGAGTACTTACTATGTGCCAAGCTTTTATCTAGGAACTGTAGTCAGCTCCCCCCCCACACACACACACAAAAGTTCCTGTGCTCATAAAGCTCACTTTCTTAGGAAGGGAAGACAAATAAATATAGCCCTGTTCATACAACTTAACATTCTTCTTCACAAGCTTGTTGTAATGAATACAATTAATCTCAATTACTCTGAATTCTTTAGCTTAGCGCTAATAATTTAACTTTTAAGGATTTGGGTGTTTGGAGGGAGCTGCTTTTAAATATAACCACAGGGATCTTTGAAAAAATAAGTTTTAAAGTTCATTGGTTGGGTGCAGTGGCTCAGGCCTGCAATCCCAGCACTCTGAGAAGCCAAGGTGGATGAATTGCTCGAACTCAGGAGTTCAAGACCAGCCTGAGCAAGAGCAGAAAAAAAAATATTTTTTAGCATCTCTAAAAATAATAATAATAGTAATTGCCAGGGGGTAATAGTAATTGTGGCGGGCACCTGTAGTCCCAGCTACTGGGGAGGCTGAGGCAAGAAGATCACTTGAGTCCAAGGTTTTGAGGTTGCTGTGAGCTATGACACTACAGCACTCTACTGGGGCAAGAAAGTGAGACTCTGTCTCCAAATAAATAAATAAAGTTCATTCACAGTAAAGAGAAAAAGCATCTTTGGGTTACAAAAAGCTAGCATTGTTTCACATCTTATTAGCAGTGTAAGTAAAAAAAAAAAAAAGAAGATGGAAAAATACTTTAACACTTCACAGGAAATAATGCAAACCCACTCTTTTAGTTTAAAAAAAAAATTCGCAAAATATTCTGAAAGCATGTGGCAACAAGCTTGGAAATCTCAGCTCTGTCCACAAGTCTGATAACTGAATGAAAATGGACAAACATCTGTAAAAATCCAAGATGCCAGTTGGCACCTGTGGCTCAGTGAGTAGGGTGCCGGCCCCATACACCAAAGGTGGCAGGTTCAAACCCGGCCCCAGCCAAACTGCAACAAAAAAATAGCCAGGCATTGTGGCGGGTGCCTATAGTCCCAGCTACTCGAGAGGCTGAGGCAAGAGAATCACCTAAGCCCAAGAGCTGGAGGCTGCTGTGAGCTGTGATGCCACAGTACTCTATTGAGGGTGACAAAGTGAAATTGTGTCTCTAAAAATAAAATAAAATAAAATAAAAATCCAACATGCCCAGTCTGCTGGCCATAAGAGCCCTCTATGAGAGAGGGCAGGGGGTTCCTCACTTGCAAAGCATGCCACGCTACTTCACATCTCATCTGGGAGGCAGGTGATACATCTACAATTCCCATTTTACAGATGAGAAGACCTGCCCTGGGTTCTGGAGGGAATGAGTAGCAGACCTCTGAGCACTTCCAGACAAGGGACCTCTTAGCGGCCAACCCGTGAGCGGATGCACAAAAGAACCAGGCCAACCCCTGAAAAAGGCACATGGCCCTGGTGAAGTTGCTAAATAATGCCCCAACTTTTAAAAAATAAATTCCTTTGCTACATAAAGTGTAGAAAAATATTTTAAAAGAAAAAATCAGATGAACAAGGGCAATACACAAAAGGGGGTGGGTTAAAAATATCATGTGTAAACATACAGCAAAAATCTGTCATGAAATCTTAGCTAATCAAATTTAGACTCATATTCAAAGAGTCATCTTCAAGGATTAGATAATTTATCTCTAACATGAAAGACAGACACGAGAACAGTCAGTCACGGGTCTCATAGCAGGGAAACTATAGATCTACAATTCAATTTCATTTTCCTGATGCGTGTCAACACGGCATTCAATAGCCAGCACATTTATTCTTGATTAAAACTACTGACAAAACAAAGCCCCACAGTGGAGACAGACTTTTAAATAAAGAGCCGACTCTAACTTTGTAGAAATACGCTAGAAGGCCTCCTTTCAGAACCAGAAGCAACCTTGGTCAGTAAATGAAGAAACTAGAGAAGCAAAGCTCAGAGAGATAAAACCACTTGCCCAAGGTTACTCAGCTACTTTATGGCAGCGCCAGGTCTCAAACCCATGTCTTCCGACTGCAAGTCTGAAGTTTGGGGTACTCATTCCTATTTTATATATCATGAGAAATGCTGGCAATACCTATCAGGAAAAAAGAAAGAAAGAAAGAAAGAAAGAAAGAAAAAGGTGTAATGTATTGAAAATGAAAAAATAAAATATTTCATTGCAGATAACATATTTATTTGTCCACCTAGAAAATCCAAAGTAGGCAGGCACAGTTACTAGGTGAAATCAGTGAGTTTTAACATGCAAGCCAGTGTCTCAGCTCAAAAAGAAAGGGAAAAGTTTCCACGCACAAAAAGTGATAAAAGCATTAAGTTAAATTATTGGAGGAGCTTGGGCCACAATAATACTTTTTCAAGGAAAATTAAAAAAAAACTTTGATAAAATATATGAGCTCTACCTTCTCCTAGCTGGAAAAACTTAGTAAAGCAAAAAAGAGAATTCTCTGTAATTTAGTTAATAGATTAAATAAACTATTACTAATTAAAATCCTCAAGATATTTTTCTAAATGTTAGAAACTGTGTGATAAAAGGAAAATGTGAGATTAACAAAGAATGTGAATAAAGCAAAAACACGCAATTTTTGCTATTTAATTCATACAAATTAATATATCATGTGTAACAGATAAAGAATAACAATAAAATGACTATCTGTGTACCTATCACCCAGTTAAAGAAAGATAAAATTTCTATTCTCCTTGAAACCCCCTGGATGGCTCACTTCAAGTTGTTTCCCTTCCCTAACCTCTTCAGAAGTAACCAGTATCTTCAGTTTTGCGTTCATCATTTTCTTTTGTTTTCCAGAGTGTAACTAACCCTAAACAATACTGTTGAGCTATGACACTACAATTGACAATTCTCTTGCCTTGGGAGGCCACAATTCTCTCGCCTTGGGAGGCCGAGGCAAGAGAATCACTTAAGCCCAAGAGTTTGAGGTTGCTGTGAGCTGTGATGCCATGGCACTCTACCAAGGGTGACATAGTGTGACTCTGTGTCAAAAAAAAAAAAAAAAAAAAAAAATTAGGTCCAGGTAGCACCTGTAGCTCAGTGGGTAGGGTGCCGGCCACATACACCAAGGCTGGCAGGTTTGAACCCAGCCTGGGCCAGCTAAAATAACAATGCCAACTGCAGCAACAACAAAAAATAGCTAGACGTTGTGGCAGGCACCTGTAGTCCCAGCTACTTGGGAGGCTGAGCCAAGAGAATCACTTAAGCCCAAGAGTTTGACATTGCTGTGAGCTGCGATGCCCTGGCACTGTATCCAGGATGACATAATGAGACTCTGTCTCAAAAAAAAAAAAAAAGAGCAAGGGGAGGTTGTAGTATTAAATAAATTGTAAGGTGTCAAGGTAAGCGTCATTGAAAAGATGACCTTTCAGCAGATCCTAAAGAGGCTACATATTATATGAGGAGGGAATGAGTCAACGTGGTACTTGGAAAAATGACTCAGGCAGAAGGAAAACCAGTGCAAAGATACCAAGGCAGGAACTTGCCTGGGTGAGTTCACAGAACAGCAAGAAGGCCAGTGTGGCTGGAGTGGGGTGAGCAAAGGGACCAGGGCAGTGGTGAGGGATAAGGTCAGAGAAGGAGCAGGGACAGATCATAAAAGGCTTGGAAGCCACTGTAAGGTCTTTGGCTTTAACTGGGAGTGAGACAAGGAGCCAGAGCAAGGTTTCAGGTAAAGGAAAGGATCCCACTGGCTGTTGAGTTGGGAATAGACTGACTTCACTCTAAGTGATGTAAAGATTCTTGCTTTCACTTGATTTTTGACCTCTGAAGATTCCTTGCTCTCTTCTAAGCTTGGAATATGTTTTTCTTTGTTTTCAGTGGGGAGGCTCCTGACACTATCTAGTGTACCATGTTGCCAGGAATGGAAGTCACCCTAACAGATGTTGTAAAAATAGTGTGGAACAGGCTGAACAAAGGGCAGGGAGAGGGATGTCAAAAAGCAGAATAAGACCAGAAATAGTTATAAAAATAAACCTAATGTACAGTTCAGTGATTTTCAAACAGTGTACGCACTGTTGTGTGTTGAGAGGATCTTAGGTGTGCCATGAAAAATTGTAAAGATAATTAAATTACTTTTGAAAGAAGTTCAAAGTATCATAAGTATATTCTTTTATTTCCACTCTTTTATTTTTGATTAACACAATTTAAATGTGTTGTGGAAGTTTAACTATAGGTTCAAGTGTGCGTGAGATAAGAAAGGTTGAACAACAGTGGTATAGCGTAACAAAATAAAAATACAACTAAAAGGATTAGAAATCATTATTTAATAATTTTTTTTTTGAGACAGAGTCTCACTATGTCACCCTGGGTAGAGTGCTGTGGCATCACAGCTCACAGCAACCTCAAACTCTTGGGCTTAAGTGAGTCTCTTGCCTCAGCCTCCCAAGTAGCTGGGACAACAGGTGCCTGCCACAACACCCGGCTATTTTTTTGTTGCAGTTGTCATTGTTGTTTTCACCGGCCCAGGCTGGGTTTGAACCCGCCAGCCTCAGTGCATGTGGATGGTGCTGTAACCACTGTACTATGGGCACCGAGCCTATTTAAGAATTTTTAAGACACGAATGAGGCTGCATGGCTCATGCCCATGATCCTAGCACTTTGGGAGGCTGAGGCAGGTGGATTGCCTGAGCTCACAGGTTCAAGACCAGCCTGACCAGGCATTGTGGTGGGGACCTGTAGTTCCAGTACTTAGGAGGCTGAGGCAGGAGAATCACTTAAGCCCAAGAGTTTGAGGTTGCTGTGAGCTGTGACATCACAGCACTCTACGGAGGGCTACAAAGTGAGACTCTGTGTCAAAAAAAAAAAAAAAGAAGAACTAACCTGTTCCACATTTTGGGGGAGGATAATCATGTTGCCTGATTTTTCTCCCAGCTTTTTAAAAGTATAATTGACAAATAAAAATTGTATGGTTTATTTATTTATTTATTTTTTTGAGACAGAGCCTCAAGCTGTCACCCTGGGTAGAGTACCGTGGCATCACTGCTCATAGCAACCTCCAACTCCTGGGCTCAAGTGATTCTCCTGCCTCCGCCTCCCAAGTAGCTGGCTCCCGCCACAATGTTTGGTTGTTTTTTTTTCTTTGTTTGTTTGTTTGTTTGTTTTTAGTTGCAGCTGTCGTTGTTTGGCGGGCCCAGGCTGGATTCGAACCTGCCAGCTCAGGTGTATGTGGCTGGTGCCTTAGCCGCTTAAGCCACAGGCACTGAGTCAAAATTATATGTATTTACAGTATACAATGTAATGTTTATATATTATACAAAGAAAAATTAAATCAAGCTAATTAACATTTACCATCTCACAGATCATTTTTAATGGAGAGAATATTTAAAATATGCTCTCTTCATAATTTTTAAGTATATAATAATTATGATTAACTCTAGCCACCATGCTGTGCAAAAGATCTCCAGAATTTATTCCTAACTGAAACTTTGTCCCTTTTGACTGACATCTCCCCATCCCCCTTCTGTACCTCCAGGCATCATTCTACCCTCTGCTTCTATAAGCTGACTGTTTGAGATTCCTCATATGGTCACCAGATGGCCACAGGGAGTACTTCAAAGGTGACCACAGTGATAGTCAGCAATGAGGTATGCAGTACATTTTCTAGAATGAATTCACAAACTTAATTGTTTGAACTCATATATGTATACCACAGTGTTGTGCGTGGTATGTGCATGTGCAAATGTGTACACACATATTTTCTTTACCATTTATCCATCGATAGACACTTGGATTGCTTCTGTATCTTGGCTATTGTGAATAATGCTGCCATAAACAGGTCGAAGTGCAGATATCTCTTCAACATACTGATTCCAGTTCCTGTGGTTATACACCCAGAAGGGGGATTTCTGGTCATATTGTAGTTTAATATTTATTTTTTTGAGGAATCTCCATACTGTTTTCTATAATGGCTGTACCAATTTACGTTCCCACCAACAGTGTACAAGGTTTTTCTTTTTTCCACATCCTCATCAACTTGCTGTCTTTATGTTTTTGATAACAGCCATTCTAACATGTGAGGTGATATCTCACTGTGGTTTTAATTTGCATTTCCCTGATGTTTAGTGATGTTAAGCATTTTTGCATATATCTGTTGGACATTTGTATGTCTTCTTTGGAGAAATATCCAGCCCATTTGTACCTTTTGACTGGTATCTGATATTTGAGTACAAATATCCTGCCCATTTTAAAAATTTGATTTCTTTTCTTGTGTTTGAGTTGTTTGCATTCCTTACATATTTAAATAAATAAATAAATAAATATTTTTTGAGACAGAGTCTCTGTTGCCATAGGTAGAATGCTGTATTGTCGAAGCTCACAGCAACCACAAACTCTCAAGCAATTCTCTTGCCTCAGCCTCCCGAGTAGCTAGGACTAGAGGCACCCACCACAACCTCCACCTAGGTGTTTTGTTTTTTTCTATTTTTAGTAGAGACAGGGGTCTCACTCTTGCTCATGCTGGTCTTGAACTCCTGAGTTCAAGCAATCCACTGGTCTCAGACTCCCAGGATGCTAAGATTACAGGTGTGAGCCATCACACCCAGCCAATATATTTTGGATATTAATCCCTTCTCAGATGTATGGTTTGCAAATATTCTTTCCCATTCCTTAGGTTCTCTCTCCATTCTGTTGTTTCCCTTGCTATGCAGAAGGTTTCTAGTTTAATGCAATCCCATGTGTCTATTTTTGTTTGTTACTTGTGCTTTTTTTTTCTTCTTTTAGAGACAGGGTCTTGCTCTGTCACCCACGCTGGACTGCAGGGGCATGATAATAGCTCACTGCAGCCTTCGACTTCTGGGTTCAAGTGATCCTCCCATCTCAGCCTCTCAAATACCTGGGACCACAAGCATGTGCCACCATGCTCAAGCTGGTCCCAAACTCCTGTCCTCAAGCAATCCTCCCACCACCTTGGCCTCAGAAAGTGCTAAGACTATAGGCATGAGGGATGGGGAACTTGCAGCCTTAAGGCCACGTACGGCCTTCTAGGTCATTAAGTGGAGCCTTTGACTAAATCCAAATTTTATAGGAAAAAAATCCTTTTATTTAAAGGGGTGTAGCAGACAAAGCAGCAGGTTTTCTTGCCTCCTTTCGTGCTTAGAAAAGAACTACCTTGAAATCACAAGGCTGCAGGTTCCCCACCCTATTGATTTTTGTATATGGTGTGAGATAAGGGTCCAATTTTATTCTTCTGTATGTGGATACCCAATTTTCCCAACACCATTTGTTGAAGAGACTATGCTTTCCCTATTGTGTGTCCTTGGCACCTTTGTCGAAGATCAATTGACCATAAATACATGGATTTATTTCTGAGTTCTATTTTTTGCCATTGGTCTATATGTCTTTTTTTTTTTAATCCTGGTACCATGCTATTTGGATTACTATAGCTTTGTAGTGTACATTTTGAAATCAGATAGAATAATGCTTCTAAATTTCTTCTTTTTGCCCAAGATTGCTTTAGTTATTCATGGTCTTTTGTGGTTCTCTACAAATTTTAGGATTTTTTTTATATTTGTGTGAAAGATGTCATTGGGATTTTGATAGGGACTACATTAACTCTATAGATTTCTTCGGGTAATATGGACATTTTAACAATATTAATTCTTCTAATCCATAAACACATGATATCACTCCATTTGTGTTGTGATTTCTGTCATCAATGTTTTATAGTTTTCAGTGCACAGATTTTTCACCTCCTTAGTTACATTTCCTAAGTACTTTTGATATGTTAGATGCCATTGTGAATGAGATTTTTTTCTTGATTTCTTTTTCAGATAGTTAGTGTATAGAAGTATTGTTTGTTAGTTTTGTGTCTTCCAATTTTGTTGAATTCATTTATTAATTCTAGATTTAAATGGAGTCTTTAAGGTTTCTTATATATAAGATAATGTCATCTGCAAACAGAGACAATTTTATGTCTTCCTTTCCAATTTGAATGCCTTTATATCTTTTCTAACATCTCTAGGTAAGGCTTCCAGTACTATATTAAGTACAAGTGGTGAGAGTGAGCATCTTGGTACCAGTCTTAGGAGCCTCATTTAGTATTATGTTAGCTATAGGCTTGTCATATATGGATGGCCTCTATTATGTTAAGGTACATTCTTTCCATACCTAATCTGCTGAGATTTTTTTTATCATGAAAGGATGCTGAATTTTGTCAAATGCTCTTTCTTCATCGATTGAGATGATCATATGATTTTTTTTCTTCTTCCTATTAAAGCAGCCTGAGCAACATTTAGTGGTTTGCATATGTTAGAAAATGCCTCCAGGGATAAATCCCACTTGATCATGGTGTATGCTTCTTTTAATGTGCTGTTAAATTTGGTTTGCTACTATTTTGTTGAATATTTTCACATCTATGTTCATCAGGGATATTGGCCTATAATTTTCCTCCTTTGTAGTGTCTTTGTCTATCTTTGGTATCGAGGTAAAGCTGGCCTAGTAAAATGAGTATGAAAGTGTTCTCTTCCGTTTTTTAGAAGAGTTCGAGAATTGACACCAGTCCTTCTTTACGTGTTTGGTAGAATTCACCAGTGAAGCCTATTTTTTAAATAGGGTCTTGTTCTGATGCCTGGGCTGTAGTGCAGTGTTAGCATCATGGTTCACTGAGACCCCAAACTCCTGAACTCAAGTGATCCTCCTGCCTCAGCCTCCTTAGTAGCTGGGACTCCAGATGCCATCACACCTGGCTAATTTCTTATTATTTTCTTGAGAGATGGGGTCTTACTATGTTGTCCAGCCTAGTCTCAAACTCCTGGCCTCAAATGGTCCTCCCTCTTCAGCCTCCCAAAATTCTAAGATTACAGGCATGAGCCACTGCATCCAGCTAAAAATTTTTAATAAAGTCATAGTCTTTAAATCATGGCGCTAGACCAGGAAGAGATAGTGATAGAACAGAACCCTCTGCCGGGAGGATTTTGATGGCTGATTTAATCTCCTTAACTCTTTATTGGTCTCTTCATATTTTATATTTCATATTTCATCATGATTCAGTCTTGGTAGCTGACGTTAGTCTTGGTATGTCTTTAGAAATTTATCTGTTTCGTCTAGGTTATCCAATTTGTTGGTATATAATTGTTCCTAGTCTCTTACTATACGATCCCTTGTATTTCTGTGATACCACTTTTCTCCTTTTATGTTTATATCCTTATTTATTAGAGTCTTCTCTCTTCTAAATCTAGATCCACACTTGATAAGTGTTATTGCAATAAATTCCAGACAGGTTCACATTTTTAAAACTATAAACAATTAGAATAACATAAAATGGCAAGGAAGAAAGTTCAGTCCTGGAAATGGAAGGAGGGTCTTTCCATGTGGAGTGTGGTGACTGGAAATCATACTCTGGATTTTGCCTCGTAAGATTTTCATAATTTCCATGTTACTTACTCTCCCTGGGTCTTTCCCTACACCCAACCATACATTGCATTTATAAAGGGCATTTGTTGAATTGCATCTTTACACCTAAAATATAGGGTGCATAAAATAGTACTATTTTAAATTGCAGACAAAGTTTATGGATGCCCTGTAATGTCATGTTAGAAAACAGAATGGACAGTTAACATGTTTATATATAAGTCCACCTAACATGCCAGTGTTTAAAGAAAACCACATGCTCATGTATATTTATTAGATATACACTATAACACTTTTAAAAAGAAGACATTGACATACATAAATTTTGGCAATTGTCATTACCTCTGAGTGGTAAGATTAGCAAAGTATTTTATTTTACTGCTTGTGCTAAATTTTCTGTATAAAGATTCTAGTTCTATAAGTGAAAAATCTTATATGTAAAATAAAGATGGACCAGGAACGATGGCTCACATCTATAATCCTGACACCTTGGGAGACCAAGATGGAGGGATCACTTGAGGCCAGGAGTTCAAGACCAGCCTGAGCAACATAGCAAGACCCTATTTCTATTAAAAAAAAAAATTAAAAATTAGCCAGGCATGATGCTATGCACTATGTACTCATAGCTACTTGGGAGGCTGAAGCAGTAGGATTACTTCAGCCCAGGAATTTGAGGTTGCTGTGAACTATGATGACATCATTGTATCCTAGCTTAGGCAACAGAGCAAGACTCTATCTCAAAAATAAATAAAAGTAATCTATAACTCCAAGAGCAGAAAAAGAAAGAGACATATTTCATTACTATAAATTACAGCACACTTGGTGATAGTGTATTGAAAGTTCTATGAAAGAACAACAAACAATCAGAAAATTGGAATAATAAATTCCAATCCCGATTGGAAAAAACATTTCTATCAAACTCACATTAAATACATACATGCATGCACATGCAAGCTCATCTCTATTTTTCAAAAAAAAAAAAAAAAACAACTCAGGCTCAGGGCCCGTAGCTCACATGCACAGGGGCTGGTGGATTGGAACCCAGCCCAGGCTTTCTAAACAACAACAACAACAGAAATATAGCCGGGTGTTGTGGCAGGTACCTGTAGTCCCAGCTACTTGGGAGGCTGAGGGAAGAGAATCGCTTAAGCCCAAGAGTTTGAGGTTGCTGTGAGCTGTAATGCCACGGTACTCTCCTGAGGGTGACATAGTGAGACTGTCTCAAAAAAATACAACAAAAAAGCAAAAGCAACAAACTTCAAGACCTCCCAAATTAGGTGAACAGAGGATATAAAAATGCATTAACAACAAAGGTAATAAAACAATAAAAACAAAATGCTTTATCTTTGTCAAAGACACAATAATGGAAGAAATACTGAAGTGTACCATTTCAGATAAACTAGCCAACAAGAAAAAGATCATAATAGGCAATGCCTGTAAGCTTATTGTGAAAAGGACACAACTGGTAAAAATACTTACTAGTCCAGGCTGTAATACTTGAGGTTGCAGTGAGCTACAATGACACTACTGCACTCTAGCCCTGTGACAGAGCAAGACTCTGTATTAAAAAAAAAAAAAAAAAAAAAAAAAACCAAACAGAAGAAGAAGTGTAGGTGTACTGCATGTGGGAAGAGACAGAAAGCAAGAATCAAAAATAATACCAACTTTTTTTAACTTAAAGACTTGGCTAGCAGCAGTGCTCTTTACTGAGAGAAGAAGTTTTGGGTTGGAAACCAAGAGTTCAGTTCTGAAAAGTTAAATTTGAGGTGCCTGTGAGATCCCAGTAGAAATGTCAAGTGGGTAGTTGGATATATAAGTCTGGAGCTCAGGCATGCAATCCAGGATAGAGAGATAAATTTGGAAGTGATGAAAGTAAGGAAGATATTGAAAGCCTCCGTCTGGAAGCATTCCCCTAGGAAGTGCGTGTAGACAGAGAAGATCAAGGGTGGAGGCCTACCAGTCAACACTTGGAGGATGAGAGGTAGAAGAAATGGCCAGAAGACAAGGTGTAGACAACAGGGGGCAGGCAAAGTGCAGGATGTTGCCACAGCAGCCAAGACAGGTGAGCATGAAGACGGAGGGGGACTGGCTGCTGAGGACGCAAGAGCCAGGTAGAAGTGCCAGCAGCATGGAAGGGACTTTTAAGAACATCTTCTATGGAGTCACGGGACAGATGCCAGGTTGGAGAGGGTGGAAGGGCAAATAGAGCTGTGTGAGCAGGGGCAGTGATTGAGGACACTTGTGAATAAGTTTGGTGTGAAGGTCAGAGGTCAACTTACAAAGTTCCTAGAAGAGCAAATGTGTATGGCAGGAAATATACCAAGAGATGATCCAACTTTGCTTAATCATGAGGGAAATACAAGCCAAGACACAATGAGATACCACTTGACATTCATTCCATTGGGAAACTGTTTTAAGTCTGACATACTAAGCACTGGGGCAAATGAAGATCCCCCAGGTCTCTTACTCGTTGTGGGGTTGGGAGGAGCTATCAGTACAATCACTACAGAAAATGGTCCAGCATTGTCTCATGAAGCTGAACATTCACATGCCCCGTGCCCAGCCATTCCTCTCCATGCTGAGCATCACAGAGGTGGGAACAAGAATTCACAGTGGCAGTATTCACACTAGCAAAACCCTACAGACAATCCAAATGCCTTGAGAGAAAGATGGACAAATAAACTGTGACATACTCACCAAAAGAGTGTTATACGGCAGTGAAATGAATGGACTCTAGAGACATGCAGCAGTGTTGGTGAACATTAGACTGTGATATTAAAGGAGAAAAAGCCCACAATGGTTACATATATAAAATACCTTTTTTATATTACATAAAGTAAAAAACAAGTACAATAAATTATAAGTACATTTTAAGAATAGGCTTGGATGTGATGAATTTATATTTTACAAAAGAAAGTAAGAAGGCAGGGTGTGGTGGCTCCTCCTGCAATCCTGGCACTCTGGGAGGCAGAGGTGGGAGGATTGCCTGAGCTCAGGAGCTCAAGACCAGCCTGAGCAAGAGTCAGACCCCATCTCCACTAAAAATAGAAAAACTAGCTGGGTGTTGTGGTGGGCGTCTGTAGTGTCAGCTACTCAAGAGGCTGAGGCAAGAAGATCGCTTGAGCCCAAGAGACTGAGGTTGCTGTGAGCTATGACACCATGGCACTCAACGCAGGGTGACAGAGTGAAACTCTGTGTCAAAAAAAAAAAAAATATTTTTGAAAGAAGTTCAAAGCACAGTATGTATCTTCTTTTTTTCACAAAAAAATAAAAAGAAGCAAGAGATAATAATTCATAACTCAAGAGAGTGCTCTCTTTGCACGGGAGATAACAGAGATAAGATGGTAAAAGGGTAAGGATACTCATTATCCTAAAAAGAAAGCATTGAAAACACCTCCCAAGGAGTATTTTTATTCCAGAACTATTGAGAATCTATTCAAATTACCAAACCTACTTAATTTCAAAAAGATATACTGGGCACAGAGAAACATGTTCTAGAGCACCAAAAGGAAATTTACCAATCAGGAAAATTTAGAATGCAGGAAACTCCACAGGACAAATAATTCAGTTTCATCAACAAATAAGTTACAAAAAAAAAAAAAAAAAATTAAAAAAAACGGTGGGGAAACCAGTAGCTTAAGAGAGACACGCCAACTGAGTATAGTTTGTGGGCCTTTTTTGGCTCCTGATTTCAGCAAATCAAATATAAAAATCACTTACGAGATAACAGGGGATATCTGAGCACTGATGATGGGGGATGCTATAGAATTGTTCATTTCTTAATTTGATAATGGAGTTTTTAGTTGTTTCCAAAGTCTTTATCTTTTAGAAATACATACAGTACTAAAATATTCTTGAAAAAAATTCCCAGTATTTTTGTTTTGAACTTTTCTTATGACATGATTGTAGCTTGTATACTGATCTCTGTCTCTTTCTCTCACATACACACACAAACACACACGTTTATATCCACCAGAACTATATTTCCAAAACACTAATAATTCTTACTCACCAACTATCCTCTGCAGGCCTCAGCATGATGCTTTCTGTATTGAGGGCACTCAAATATTTGTTGATTTAAAAACAATACAAACAAAAAAGAGCCAAGTGTGGTGTAATGTTAAGAAGTATACCTTGAGCTAAGCATTATGTTTAGTACAACTTTTTATACCTGAGATCTTAAAAACAAAGTCCCTGGGAGGGAAGAGCAGGAATGCAAAGCTACCATAACTGCTTGTACGGGGAACTTTCCTTGGGGGAAAAGGTGTGACAGAGTTGAATCCCCCAGCCCCAGCCAGGCTGAATCCCTCTGACACGTACTCCCAGTATAACTGGAGCTAACTTATTATTATGTTGTCATTTATGCAATATCTGTCTCCACCACCAGATGATGGGCCCCACCCTGTACCCATGTATGTTGCCAGACTTGGAAAGTGGTTGACAGCATAGAGGGGGAAACCACAGCGTCATCCTAGAGGAACAGCATGGAGCACAGGGAGTCATGAACTTGTTGGTGCCCAGGTCAGGATGCTAACTGGAAGGAAGGCGAGCACAGACCTGTGTGCGTGTGGTGGCGGTGGGCTGGGCCCATAGTCCTCCTCTTCTGAGTAACTAAGGAAGGGCATGAAGAGAGGGGGAGACAAGGCAGGCAACAGAAGTGGGGAAGGAAGTGCAAAGCAGCTGCCATCTGCTCTGTAACCTGGGCTTGGCTGGCACAGGCCAGCCTGGTCCCTTCTCCACACAGTAGGACATGCAGTACCACAAGAATGCAGGCCATGCTAGTGTGTCAGAGCAGAAAACTCTGAACTTCTCAGCACATCAGGGAGGTGTACTCGGCCTGGCAGGTGTAACCACACTTCACTATGGAATGAGGCCTTCAAGGTGTCCGCAAGGCCTGGGCGCCTGGGGGAGGGCACGGGTTCCCATAAGGGGCAGATAGGGCCACAAAGAGGAGCTAACTTTCCAGACCCATCTGATCAGGTTTTGGAAAACTGGGCGGGAAGGGAAGGAAAGAACATCCTGAGCACTCACAAGGGTCTAGCTAGGTCAGTGATTTTCAACTGGTGTGCCATGGCACACTGGGGTCCCATGAGAGGATCTCAGGTGTGCCGCAGACATTTTTAAAGATCATTACTTAAATTATTTTTAGAAGAAGTTCAAAGCACAGTTAAGTATATTCTTTTTTTTTTTTTTACTCTCTTTTTTGATCAACATAATTTAAGTGTGCTGAGGAAGTTTAATTATAGGATCGAGTGAGCCATGAGATAAAAAAGGTTAAAAACCACTGGTCTAAGTGCTGGCTAGGCACTTTGAAGAAAGTTTCCTTCCAGGAAGAAAAGCCACACAAAGAGCTAGAGATGGGGAAATACAGAGGCCCATCTGGGTTTCTTTCTCCTCTTAAAGATGTCCTTTAAAGCTGCTGGAGGCCCTGGGCTGGGTTCCATTCCTAGGAGGAAATGTTTTATCTATTCCTATTCCTGTTAATGTACAAAACCTCATTACAGATGAGCTGTTTATTTTTACTTCTAGGAATTTACCCCAGAGCAGTCATCAGAAATGTATATCAACATATACATCCTGCTCAAAAACAGGAAACCAAATGACCAACCACTGGAGTTAGATGGGTTAAAATACTACAAAGTCATCAAAAAGCAAGTTGCTGAAAATTAGTTAATGGCACAGAAATAGCTACACCCAATATAAATGAAAAAAATAGGTTATAAAACAGTATGATCCCAACTTTATGAAAAAAAATCATAAGATAGCCGGGCACGGTGGCTCATGTCCATAATCCTAGCATTCTGGGAGGCAGAGGCAGGTGGATTACTTAAGCTCAGAAGTTTAAGATCAGCCTGAGCAAGAGTAAGACCCTGTCTCTACTTAAAAAATGAAAAACTAAGGCAAAAGGATTGCTTGAGCCCAAGAGTTTGAGGTTGCTATGAGCTATGACACTGCAGCACTCTACCAAGGGTGACAAAGTAAGACTCTGTCTCAAAAAAGGAAAAATACATTTTTAAAAGAATGAAAACAAATACAATGTTCAAGAGCCTATCTCTGGGTAGTGGGATTATGGGAGGTAACCTTCTTGATCCTTGCCTCTGTTCTACAAGGTGAAGGTGTTTTGCTGTTTAAAAGTTAAATACAAACACAAATGTTATTGAAATAAACACAGAATTAAAAACAGACCCACGTGGGGTAGGCTCACCTTCTGCAGGGTGGGGGTCGGGCAGATGTCATCAAACAGGACTGAGTTGAAGATCCCATACACGCCCTCATCAAGGTGGTACACGATGGTCTTGGGGGCAGAACTGTTTTCCTCTGCAGGGAGGGAAGGGGTCAGGGCAGCACAAGCAGCAGTGTGAGGAGGTAAGAGTGGGGAGCTGGCACGATGGTGAGCTCAGCAAGGGTTACAGATCTATGAAGCAAAAGGGCTGTCCCTTTCTCAGCCATGGGGTGGGCCCTGTAGCAGGAGCCACCTCCTACAGTCATCCTCCTGATGACATGGGTTCACTGCCATGTTAGGAACACTCACTCTTGTGTCTAAGCAACCCTGCCCAGGACACACTCCCCTGCCTGCTTCTGAGCCCCTAGATGCCCCCAACAAAGGCAGAAGAGCAGCCCACTCAAAGTCAAGACCCCAAGAGGTTAAGCCCCTTGCTCAGAGGAATATGATAGGGCACTGGATGAGCTGGAAAGAGAAGTCAGGTCTCCTGGCTAGACTAGACGGGATGATCCCCCAGGTCTATAAAGGAAGCCAAAAGAATGCCATTCCCCACACACATACACACAACATACACACACAAACTCATGGGGGACACTCTTCCTGAGGCCGCCACCCCTCTACATGAGTTATCTCTGGAGAGGAGCATGCAGTCCTGAGGCCCTCCTGCCTGAGGGTCCTGGGACAGAGGGCAAAGCCCCAAGATCACAGTCCCCCACACCTGTCACTCACAGGGATACTGGGAGCACTGACACCTGTCACTCACAGGGATACTGGCAGCACTGATCTACCTAGAAGGGCAGGGAAGAGCTTTGATGTTGGCAGTGTGGGCCCAGAAGCTCTAAGCCAAGTCAGCCAGACCTGAACTTGAATTCCAGCACTGCACCTTATCAGCTGTATGACCTCGGGCTAGTGACTCAACCTCTCCCTGCCTATGTTCTATGATCTGTAAATTAGACTTCAACAACCATAAGTTGTCATTAATGATTTTCATTACATTATGAGGAGCAGTAGGTGAATAAGAGCCTGTACTTCGGAGACACACATGGGGTCAAATGCAGGTTTTACTTCTTACTAGGTATTAAGTAATTCACTTATATTCTCCTCGGCTTTCAGTTTCCTTATCTGTAAAACGGGGTCAATAAAGTATCTGTTCTCCCTGAGGTTTTTTTTTTTTTTTAATCTCAACCATCACAAAATATGAACACACCTAGGAAAACGGATTCTAAATAAGTGTCTTGGGGTGAGGGAATTTGATTTTTAAGTCTCACTAAAGCAAAGACCCACTTTCCGGCTTCTCTCACTCCCTGCTACTGAATATAAAACCAGCCCCTAGTCAGCCAGCAACTGTCCCCAGCTTCAGGGGAGATGGGTTCTGCTGCCCATCTGGTACCTACCCTCCCTGCCAGGCTGATCCAGAAGAACCTCCTTCTTGGCAACAATGCTGACTGCCACAGTGAAGGCCGAGGTCACATAGTAGCGCCCCAGCTCGGCAAGGATGTCCACGCCACAGCCCTCTGGGAAGTACAGGTCCAAGGCTGAGTTGATCACAGAAGCAATCTGGTGGGAGGGGAATGAGGGACAATTATGTGTTTGAAATGCAGAGATTATGCTGAAACTTGCTACAGCTCCAAGTCTATCTTAAAAGTGTCTTTGATTTCAGGAAGTAGGACTTGGCAGCTGCAGCTGCTAAAGCCCCAGCTGGTAACTGCAGACAACTGACCAAGAAGGTAGGAGGGAGGCAGAGCTGGGTGAAGAGCCTCGTGTTTGTGTACATCACCCTCCTCAGTGCCCCCACAGTGGGAAGGGGCACGCTTCATATGACACTGGGTACTAAGATTCCAGAAGCCCTGATGTAGATCTTTCTTTCTTCCTTTTTTTTTTTCTTTAAGACAGAGTCTCACTTTGTTACCTTTGGCAGCGTGCTGTGGCGTCGTAGCTCACAGCCACCTCAAACTCTTGGGCTCCTGTGATCCTCTAGCGTCAGCCTCCTTAGTAGCTGGAACTACAGGCACCCGCCACAACGCCTGGCTACTTTTTTAGAGACGGGGTCTCGCTCTTGTCAGGCTGTCTCAAACTCCGGAGCTCAAGCAGTGCACCTGCCTTGGCCTCCCAGAGTGGTAGGATTACAGGCATGAGCCACTGCACCTGGCCCGGATCTTTCTTTCATAAACAACCAATTTCTTAAATACCATTAACCCTTGAACAACACAACTTTGTACTGTGTAAGCCTATACACTTATGCACAGATGTTTTTTCTACCTCTGCCACTCGAGACAGCAAAATCAACCCCTCTTCTTCCTTCTCCTCAGACTAGGTGTGAAGGTGACCAGGAGGAAGACCTCTTTGATGATCCACTTCAACTTAATGAACTGTAAATGTATTTTCTCTTCCTTATGATTTTCTCACTATTTTCTTTTCTCTAATTTGTTGTGAGAATACAGTATATAATACATACAACATAAAATTTGTGTTAATCAACTGTTTATGTTATTGGTAAGGCTTCTAGTCAACAGTAAGGTACTAGTAGTCAAGTCTTCAGGGAGCCAAAGTTATATGCAGATTTTTGGTTGCATTGGGGGTGGGTGCCCCTAAGTCCCACAGAGTTCAAGAGGCAACTGTAATACATTTAGTTAACAGAAAACTCAGAAAATATAGAAAAGGAGAAAGAACCTAAAAGTGATCGCTAATTCTATCATCCAAATGAACCTAATCTTTGCTAAGTATTTGGAGTAACTCTTTTAATTATTTTTTTATACAAACAAACATTGTTTTTATTATAAACACAGTAAGTCTCCATGTATGTTTTTATAAACTGTTTTACTTAATAGATTGCAAATGACTTCCCCACCTGAGTGTTTCCATCACAAGAATATATCATAATCCTGAGGAGACACAGGTGGACTCAGGGAAGTCACTGGACTTCTGTTATGAACAAAGTCGCAACAACCATCTTTGAGGCAAATTCTTTGGGTCCATCTCGGATTATTTCCTTAGGGTCAATTCCTAGATGAGACTATTTCAAGAGGCTCTTTCTATGGAGAAGCGGCCTCTAGTGGTTTAAGTCGGAATTGCTGGGGCACATTTTTCTTGACTTCGTCTCTCAAGGTGGGAAGGGCACAGAACGGAAGGAATGAATTGGGAGTAGACCCACGTTCGTTTTTCCTTCCCCTTCCTTTCCACCTGATTTGTCATAAGCCCACCGGAGAGTGAATAGACTCAGACCCTTAAAGGGCCTTATGACTTATGCAAATATATCCTGGCAGAGCCTCAAATCAAGCCAGGTGTGCAGCCATCTCTGCTGTGGACTCAGGAAGTGATGTAGCCACTGTGAGCCTCAGCCTGCTCAGCAGCAGTGGAGGGAAAGGGCCAAGCACGACACGTGGTACCTGGGATCCACTCCCAGTGGGAATCCTATCAGCATCATACCCCACACCACTCCTTACCCCTACACACACACACACACACACACTCACACACTCACAAAGCACAATACTCCTGGCTCCAGAGTTACCTCTTCGAATCTCACTTTGTCCCCCTCCATGCCAGGGAAGCCACCACCAAGGTCCAGGATGTGCATCCTGTGGCCCAGCTCGGTGCCCATTTCAAACACAAGCCGGGCATCTGCGATGGACTGAGCATAGGCTTGAGGGTCTGGACAGCCACTGCCAATGTGAAAACTGGGAAGGGAGGAAGAGCCTTAGCTTACACGCAGGACCCCAGGTGCTACCACCTCAGCCACTGCCAGGAGTGACCTTGGGCAGGCACATGGCACACTGTGCCCATTTTACAGATGCAGTTAACTGAGGACCTAAACTTTTAAGTGGATTTTCAAGGGCCACATGGCCAGTGAGGAGTAGACAGGAGGCTAGACCCAAGGTCTCTCAGCACATGGTGCCCCTCCCACTCCTCCATGCTGCCCCTGGAGATGAGTCTTGTAGAATGAGAGCCAGGGCCCCAAAGTTGGCCAGATCTGGATAGGCCTCTCAGTCAGCAGTGAGGCCTTAGCAAACTACTCAGCCTGCCTTACAATGAGAGGGTAAGGACCCATGACACACAAGGGTCATGCAATGAGATAGCACAAATGAAACACTTGGCACAGCACCAGACACATCCTGAATAGAGAAGAAGTGAAGCTATATATTAGATTACTATTATTCTTCCAAAACCCCTCAAGAAAAGAGGTAGGTACATCAAGGGCATGGGGCACCACTTTTGTCCTACAGGCTGAGAAAACTCCCTGGAAGCCATGTCCCTGGGTAGAACTTCTTGGGAAAAGAACCGCTGAGGACTGTGGGGCTGGGGGCCCTTCTAAACCTTTTTTCCAAGAAGAGGAAATTTTCAAATGGCAAAATTGCAGGCCCAAAGGCAGGCCCTCTTGGAGGCCCTGGGGAAGGTCTCAAACAGAACTGGTTAATTCCCAGGAAACAGGCAGTGGGCCTGCCGTGGGTGGGAATGACAGGTGTTCCCAGAGCTCACCTCACACCCACCACCTCCATGTGGCTCCTCTTAGCATTTTCAAGCAGGTGTCTGCAGGATTTCAGCGACGCTCCAAACTTCAGGCTCAGGCGGCTCAGGGAGTGGGAGTCATCGGTGGCAATGCTCAGAACCATCCTGATGAGACATGCAGTGCACCTCTCCTAGATGAACCTGCCTCCCTGCACCAACCCCATCCTCTCTGAATCAAGGGCTATGAACTGTGTGCCCCAGAGCCGCCAAATCCACAGTTCCCCGGCCCCCTCCTCTCCCTGCACAGTCAATCAACCTCCAAATCCTGTCCAATCCATTCCCTAAAAGGCCCGGGGCCCATCCCTGCAGCCCCTGCCCTGGTCTGGACCTCACCAACTCTCCCCTGGGCAGCTCCAGTCCCTCCAAATCAGCCTATATACCAGTCAAAGTTTTCAACTCTTTGTGTATTAGAGGAACCGTTTTTAAACAAAGTCTTAAGGAAAACACCAATATCACAATTGAAGCTGCTTTGGGTGAACCTGAGTGGCCCCCCACCTGGCCTCCTGTTCACCTCAAGGCCCCTCCCTGAAATCCTTATGCTGTCCAGTAACTGGGTAGAAGCCATACCCAGAGAGAAACATCCAGCCCTGACCCCTTCCAATGTCCCTGCCCCCTGACCAATGTCATTCACTGTCTCCTTCACTCCTTACACATGACACTTTCTACCCACACCAAATTTCTGCTTATCCCTTGAACATCCCATGCTATTGCCAATATCCCCGTGTTTGCTTACACGGGTCATTATGTCCCTCCTCCTCCAAATCTATTCCTTTCTCAAGGCATGCAACCTCCTCCATGAAACTTTCCTGACCACTTCCACTGGCTTTCCCAAGCCTGTGACTTTGGCCTCCATCATACCATGAGCTTCCCTCTGCCTGGGGCTTAAACCAGGTATTTCTGCCTTTGTTCTAGCCAGGCCTCTACATCCTGGGACTAGTCCAGGAGTACCTACCCCAACCTCTTGAGACTGTGGCCGGGTTCACGATAGGATCCTCTGACCCAGCCCCATCCCTCCACCCCCTCCACCCTCACCCACCAGCCCAGCCTCCCCACCTGAGTAGTTCTCAACTTACTTGGCACTGGGGTGGCTCTTGACCACTTTTGCCAGCTCCATCTCATTGTCAAAGCTCAGCAGCCGGATCCCATGTTTGGCAGCATACTTGATCTGTACGATTTGCTTACAGGGGTTGGTGTAGATGATCTTACTGGCAGGAACACCAATATGCTGGACCAACTCCATCTCTACCTACGGGGCCCCAAAGGTGGTGGTAAGTAGGCAGTAGGGCCTCTGCTGAGTAAAGGCCCCTGCCTCTCTCATTCTAACAAAATCAGTATATTGATTATAACAATTAAGTGTTGTAAGGAAGGGGTACATTTTCTAATTCCCATGAAGGCACTACATGGGCTCATGGTAGCCCTGACAACAGACTTCTGAAACATTTTCCTCACAGATTTAAATGTTTAAAGAATATTACTTGGCGAACAGTATGGAGGCTCCTCAAAAAACTAAAAATAGAACTACCATATGATCCAGCCATCCCATACTGGGTATATGTCCAAAGGAAATAAAATCAGTGTGGAGAACAGATATCTGCACCGCCATGTTCACTGCAGCGTTATTGACAAGAGCCAAGATGAATGGATAAAGAAAATGCGGTATATACACAATGGAATATTATTCCACCTTTAAAAGAGGGAAATTCCTGTCATTTGTGAAAACATGGATGGATCTGGAGGACATTACATTAAGTGAAAGGCACAGAAAGACACTTATATGTGGAATCTAAACAATTCGAACTTAAAGAAGCAGAGAGTAGGATGGTGGTTACCAGGGCCGGGGAAGGGGAAAGTGGGAAGATGTTGGTTGAAGGACACAAAGTTTTAGTGAGGAGGGTTAAGTTCAAGAGATCTATTGTACATCCTAGTGACTACAGTTGATAACGATGTAAATTGTATACTTGAAAATTTCTAAGAGAGGAGGTTTTAGGTGTTCTCCCACACACAAAAAAAAGATATGTGAGGCAGCACCCGTAGCTCAGTTGGCAGGGCACCGGCCACATATACCTAGGGTGGCAGGTTTGAACCCGGCCCGGGACTGCTAAGCAACAATGACAACTGCAACCAAAAAATAGCTGGGCATTGTGGCGGGCGCCTGTAGTCCCAGCTACTTGGGAGGCTGAGGTAAGAAAATTGCTTAAGCCCAAGAGATTGAGGTTGCTGTGAGCTGTGATGCCACAGCATTCTACACAGGGCAATACAGTGAGACTCTGTCTCACAAAAAAAAAAAAAAAAAAAGATAACGTGAATTAATGTCAATTAGTTTGATTTAACCATTCCAAAATGTATACATATACCAAAATATCACGTTGCACACCATAAAATATATATAATTTTTATCTGCCAACTCAATAAATAAGGAAATAAGAATATTAGTGATATATTAAAAAGTCTACCAGACCAAGGGTCATTTTGACAGGGATGACCCAACTCCCAAGGACTACTTTGGGTGTGGCCCTGTGCTGGGTGTGCTGGCTCACCCTGTTCCCCTCTGGGCCTCCTCTTGCTCACCTTTATAGAACATGGATCCACCTGATTGCTGCATTGATGACACAGACTAATTTTTTAATTTTTTACAGGGATGGGGGTTGCCCTATGTCATTGCTAAGACTGGTCACGAACTCCTGGCCTCTAGAGATCCTTTTGCCTCAGGCTCCCAAAGTGCTAGGATTACAGGCATGAGCCACTGCACCCAGCCTGCCAACTCCTGATTTAGATTCATTATTTTATTGACAATACACCATTCAGTTGGCTATTAGCTCTATTCTACGTATCAGGAAACTGATGCTCAAAGAGCAAGTAGATGGAGAACCAACTTTCAAATTCAAGTCTGACTCTCTGTGAATAAGGAAAAAAAGTCACGAGAGAGCCAGTTTTGGAAGATGGTAGAAGACTTAAGAACCATTTTTAGCCATCCTGAGTTTGTAATAAGACTCTAATTTTAATTTAGAAACTTTTCAGCATTAGCTATTTTTATGCATCATTTCATATAATTTCTGTAACTATGGTATATATTGGCCACATTTTATGAAGGGCGAAATTAAGTCCAGAGAGGTCCACCCAGCTGTGGTGATGGAGCCATGCAGAGTGGGACTTGCTGCCATCACAGCTGGCTTCCCAGAGGCAGATGTGCCCTCACCCCAAATTTGAGTGGATGTGAAAATGTGGTTTTGCTCTTTGCTGCCCTACATGAGGCGACAGGAAAAAGCAATGGTAGCGTGTTGGGAGACCAGTGATTTAGCTAAATAAGTGCAGCCAGTCACTGAAGGCTTATCCTATGCTGCCACTGTGTTAAATATTTTATATACGTTCTCACTTAATCTTCATGACAATCTTATGAGGTAGGAAACAGAGGCTCAGAGAGGTTAAGTGACTTGCCCCAAGTCACACAGCTTCTAAGTGGCACAGCTTGGGATTCTGTTAGGCTCTTAACCTCAGTGCTCCGAGGGGGAATACAACCTCAGTGCTCTGCTGACAGGCATCACTTGAGTCTCTGTTGGGTTGCCAGAATCTGGGGTAGATATTAGTGAAAAGAAGTGGTGACCAAAGCAGACAGGGTCTCTGACCCCATGGAGCTTTTGGGCTGGTGGGGAAGACAGGCAGTCCCAAATGAACACTGAATAATGATGGAATTACAAATGGTTACAAGCCAAGAAGAAAAAATACAGGTTGCAAGAGAAAATGGGCCAAGGAGACCTGGGAGTGAGGGACAAAGGACAGCCTTTCTAATGGTCAGGCTCAGAAATTTAGCCAAGGCCCACAGGGCCAAGGGGGGAGGAAAGAATGTAAGACCATTCCCAGGAAAGAAAGCAGCCTGTGCAGAGGTCCTGAGGCCAGAAGTTGCTCAGCCTAACCAAGGAACAGAGAATGCTGAGTGGCTGGAGCAGGGTCAGTGCAGTGGGGAAGATGAGACCAGAGGGAGGGATCAGAGCCACCCAGGAAACCAGGAAGGCTGCTTGTGATGGGAAAGAATGCGAAGGGTTTCAGCAAGAGAAACAACATGGCCAGATTTACATTTTATATACAAGGTCTACACGCCTGTCTGGCCACTGGAAGGAGTGCCTGATAGGAGTCTGGTCACCAGTTTGTTGCTGTCACAATCATCCTGGGAAAGATGACACAGCCAGCTCTAGAAAGGTAGGGAGATGAGTTCTGGAGGCAGGGCTGGCAAGCTGGGGATGAGGCGAGAGGATGTTGAAGGGCACCCCCACACCTAGCAGATGGAAGGGCCCTTCATGAGGGGAAGGGGAGAGCAAGTGTGCATTTGAATACCCTGGGTTCCAAGCATCTTCTAGTATCACATCAACTGGATACACAGGTCTGGGCTGGAGATTAACTCGTGGGAGGTAGCAGCATATTGATGATATTTAAAGCCATGGGGAGATGAAATTCCCTAATAAGAAAGAGATTTACAAGAGAGGGAGGCCTAAGATAGAATCCAGAGGAATGCTACCATTTAGAGAGTAGTAGAAGGCAGGAAGAGCTGGCTCCCAGGACCTCTGGAGGTGAGGAGGGAGAACGTCTCCAGGAGAGGGAGAAAAACAGGCTGATTGTGTCATTCCTGTAAAAGCAAACCCTGCCTTCATCTTGCATCAGGATGGAAGGAGCTGCCTCAACTGTCACAAGTGCCCGATGGGGCTGTGGCCGGTAGACTAGCATTGGCTTTCATCTTAGACACTTTCAAAGACTTTAAAAGTAGGAATGTATGTTATTGTTGAGTATTTTTTAAAAAGAATATGTCACTGTGCTGAATGTTGTTGAGGGGTCAGATAAGAGGTATGAAGTGTCCCCCAGACGAGGTCTCATTGCATCAACACAGACAGATCTTCAAAATCTGCTGAGTTTAAAGCTACTGTGAAATAGTACATGCCACATAAAATGTCTTTTATATTCTGTTACAAAATCATCAAATGTTTTATGTATCATCTGTGATCATTTATGTAAGTATTTTTTAAATACTATATATGCTTTTCTAGAACTCTCTCCATTATCTATGGGGACATAAAGCTAATACCTTATTTCTTTTTGGGTCAATGGATCAATGTATTATTTGAATAATTCATAATTCACATTCAAAACAAAGTGCTCATTGGCCCCTGAAGATCACTGGAGACCTTGGTAAAAGGAAATTCTTAGGAGCAGAAGTGGAGGCAGGGAAACAATGGCTTCAGGAACAAGTGCCGAGGGAAAGCGATAATGAGGGCAGACAGGCAGGTGTAGACTACACTGTTGAGTTTAGCCATGAAGTGGGAGAGAGGGATTGTGCTGGAAGTTAGGATGTGGTATCCAGAGGAGGCTTTTTAGATGGAAGGATGTTGAGGAAGACAAAGAGAGGGGAAGGGAAGAGATGGGGGAGTGGGGGGATGACACAAGGTCCTTGGAAAGGTGGCTGGATGGCCTGTGCTGCTGGCCATGGTGCTGTCCAACATGTATCTGTCTGTACCTCCAGCCCTAGCTCCTGCTGGGACCTACTTCAGTGTGCCCTAAGGCAGGGTGCTGTTAGGCATGGCCGCCCACTATGGCTGACCAGAAGAGGGCAGCCTCGCCTTCTGAGAAAAGCTGTTGGTGCTGGGAGCCACCTCTCCATAAGAACACTGGAGGGTCTGCTTGATCCCACCCAGGAAAGGGGCTTGGGCTGTCTGCCCCTGCAGTTAGCTGAGGGCATTCACATTCACCTGGGAGTCCCAGCTCAGCCACCTGCCTCTGGGAGGAATGGAAAAGACTACCTCAGCGATAGAGGGTGAGACCAGACTCACCTCCCAGCAAGACCCTGGTGCACAACGTCTGTGCTTCGTCTCTTTGTTTGTTAGATGTGTCCTCACCAGGCTATTGTCAGAATTCCAGAAAAAAAAATTACCTTACATAAAATGAGCTCATGTATGGAACACGCTTGGCAAAGCACCTGGCATGACCGACGCACTCAATGGTAGATGTCTCTCCAGTCTCCTGTCTTCAAGGTCTTCCTGAGCCCTAACACCCCACAACTCTGCCCTGCGAGGTCAGCCCCCAAGGCTAGGGGTCAAGGACCTCCCTCCCAGGTTTTCTGAAGCAGAGGACTCCAGTGGGGGTGGGAGTGGTCCTGTTCTTCATCCCTAGACACAGGGCATCCTTCTTTCTCCTCCAGGAACCTTTTCTAAAACTCTCTCACAACATCCAGCCATATTGCTGATGAAGATTTAAAAGGGATTCCCTTCAAAACACCCATTACTAACCACCAAGAAAATTATGGTAATCACAGTATTACAAACCAGGCTTGCTCCAACCTCCGGGCCTTTGCACTTGCTGTTCCTTCTGCCTGGAATGCTCTTCCCCTGGTTATCAACCTGGCTTGATCTCTCGGCTCCTTCAGGTCTGTATTAAAATCTCAGTGAAGCCTTCCCTGGCCAAACTATTTAAAAGTGAAATCCTCTCTCCCAACATTTCCTACTTCCCTTCCTGCTTTTTCTCCACAGAACTTACCACATCTAAAGTACTATACATTTTCAGTGCTTACTTTATTTTTTTGAAAGCAACCTCCATGGAGGAAGAGCGTTGCTGTTTTATTTTGTTCCCTGCTAAATCACCACCTACAATAGTACTTGATCTGAGAGGAAGTACCTAATAAATATTTGCTGAGTGAATAAATGAAGTAGGTTCAAAGCTCCACTCTGAGGAAACTTTCTAGCTTAAAGGCTTTTATCTAGTAAGGGCAGAATGACAATTAAATAGCTAAGCATTCAACTCAAGGGCAACAGCATCTGCCTTGATCAAGGCTGTATTACCAGTTAGCACAGTGATACTGTAGGAGTTCAGTGAATGCTGAAGGATGGTATATAAGCAAAGTTAACCCAAAGAGAGCAGGAGGGAATTAAGACAACAGTAGAAATCAGATTTGAAAGACAGAATTGGCAGCAACAACAAAACTCTTAAAAGGATGTCAGGAAAATGCGCAGTCATACAATATTAAGATTATAAAAGAAAAAAATAATAAAACCAACAATATGAAAGTGTTCTGTTTTCTTTTAATTAAAGGGTGACCCATCTACCAAGTAACACATAAGTTTCCAATCTGGAACTTCAAAGCTGACAAATTCCAGACTCCTTTCTCCCTCCCTCACCTCCCTTGAGCCCTCTCCTAAGGAGGTGGCTGTCCCAGCCCAGGGCCAGCTGCAGGTCACTCCTGCTCCCAGACCCCACCCTGCACCAGCCCCACCACATGTATTCAGTAGGCATCAAGGGTCAGTGTACGGTAGGGGCAGGGGCTCACCTTGTTGGCACAGCTGAAGCCCAGTCCCAGCTCGGCCAGGACCTTCAGCACTCCTGGGCTGCTGTTGCACTTGACAGCGTAAAAGGGCCGGACTCGAGGCAGGCACTTCAGAAAGCAGAAGTGCTTCCTCACGACAGCACCGAGGTCTGCCACGAAGAAGGCAGCGACCTTGCCCTGTGTGACAAGAGGTTGATGAATGTGAGACCCCACCCGGCTCCCTTCCTGTGAGTAAAGTCCCCCTGTCCTTCCAAGTGCCTGCCCCAGCTCAGCTGTGGCCACAGAGCTACCCGGCTATAAAGTTGTCGGTGCCCCCCAGGCCTCTAGAACAGAAGGCAAACTCCTTGGCCTGGCATCCAAGGCTCTATGTCCCAGCTCCAGTCTCCCCTGAAGACTCCAGCTGTAGTAGTCTGGATGGGTTTTTTTCCCCCTCCATGTTTTTGCTCGCTCCTACCACGCCCTCTATATAAGATACCCTTCCCCCACTGTGTCTGGCAAAATCCTAATCTCCTGTCACGTTTCAGCTCAAAAGCCACCTTCTTAGGAAGAATTTTACATGTGCCTCCAAAGTATACATATAACTACGTATACATCTGTCCAGTCCAGAAAAGGAGAAAGTCCTTGAGGCAGAAGGTATGGTCTACAGCCCCCTCCTGTCACATACAGGTGCTCAATGAAGCCTTAAGGAAGTACCACTGTCGCTGCAACCTATGCCTGAGGACAACTGGACATCAGATTTGCTGAAAGCTGAACATGTATGGGGCTGTGGGTGAGGCCGTATTGCTTAAACCTTCCCTGGGACTCAGTTTCCCTCTTATGCACCATTTTTTACTGATGCCCACTTGGTGCCAAACATCACACTATGGAACAGAGATGACCAAACAAGGCTCTAGTCTTGAAAGGGTTTGGGTCTGGAAGAGAATGAACTCCTTAAGTAATTTCATGCAGGAAATACCAGGTGGGCGTTTCTACAAAGTACAGCAAGAGGTGCAAGGAGAAAGAAAATTCAAAATCTGCCTGAGGCAATCAGGAAAAGGCAATACTGATAAGAAGGAACAACTAGTAATAAGGAAAGGTTGAGACAATAATGTTCCAGGCAGAGAGAAGAGCACGGACAAAGGTGTGATAATAGAGCGTGTGGCACTGATATCACTGGGAAATCTGCATAGAGTAGTTCAGCTCTGGTGGAGCATAATCCATACTGTGCAAAAAAGCTGGAAATGGAGCTATGGCGGTAGGGAAGTTCTGATTTGGTCCCACAGGCAATGGGGAATTGCCAAAGAATTCTGATTTTGAACAGGACTGTGACAGAGTTGGAGGGCGTGGGGGGCCTTTAGAGACATGAAGACCGAACTACAAAGTGAGGCTCTGCATGAGCACACAGGAAGCTCATAGATGGAGGCAGAATTCATAGATTGAGGTGAGGGAGAGGGGGCAGGAGGCCGAGACTCCAAGGTTCTGACCTGGAAGGCTGGGTAGAGGATGGTGGTGCCCTTCATCAATGCAGAGAACATAGCAGAGGCAGGTGTGGGGGCAAGAACCGGGAACTGGGCATAAAATGAGGCTGCCTCTTGCAAATGACAAGGACTTCATACCAAATAAGTGAAAAGTGTAAGAGGAGGCAGCTGGGCCTGCACAGGGCACAAGGGACCCACCCATACTCCCAGACCCTCACCGTGGTGGCCTGTGAGGCCCCCAAAGTGAGCTCCTCCAGCAGGTCTCGGGTGCTGAAGCCCTCCTCCACCATCACAAAGTCCGATTCACTCAGGTAGCCAGCCATGCCTCGGAGGAGGAGCTGATGGGCTGGATGGAGCCGCTGCTGAAGCCGCCGCTTACAAAGTATGCAACACACTGCGGGGGAGATGAAGGGGACGGCTGGCCGGCCAGACCTGCTGCGCCCCTCACCGCCCCCAGACCCATCCCCCAGCACGAGCCTGGGAGCTTGGGTTCACTGGCAAGTGTGGAGAAGGTCATTAATCCTGGACTCTAGACTGGGACAAAGCATTGTATGCCCAGATGTCAGCGCCCGTCCAAGCCTCAGATGTCCCATCTGTAAAATGGATGGGTTGTTTGGAGATCTTTCCCAGTCCTGAAATTCTGAGTTTTAGGGAAAAGGGAAAGAATGAGAGAGGGGTGCAGGAAATCTGAGAAGCTTGGGTGGGGAAGTTTCCAGAGCGCCCCCCAGTCCTGACTGACCACAGCCACCCAGAGAGGTTGCTTGTGACCACGTCAAGAGGTCTCAGGCCGACAGCAAGAGCTAAAGTTCAAGTCTGCTCTGTGCTGCGTGACCTTGGCTACACTCCAACCCCTGTCGGAGCCTCAGTTTCTCCATTTGTAAACGGGAGCCGGTCTGGCCCTGACATGCTGGAATTCTAAGCGTGCACGGGGGCGTCACATGGTGCGTGGGGGCGGGCGGCTCCCGGGAGAGAACAGAATACCGAGGTTCTTTCTGTGTGGGTGACCCCCTCCCGAGTGCATGGCCAAAGTCCCTCCCACCAGGTCCCCTTACCAAGCCCCGTCCTCCTTCGCGGGGGCCAGAGCCAGGCGTGCTGCTAGGGGGGGTCGCCGGTGACCTCGAAACTTGTGCAACACCCCGAGGAGGAGTGGCAGTTGCGGAGCCGAGGCTCCTGCTGAGAGGAGGCAAGAGGAGCCAGGGGGCGGGTCAGCACCGGAACCCAGGGCGACCGCTCGCCAGGGCTCCCCAGGCCACTCCCCACACTCGCCTTAAAACGCATTTACACGGCTTCGGCCCATAGGTCTCCCAAGCGAGTGAATCGGATCCTCGGCACCTCCGCTCGCTCGCTCCCCCCGGCTCGGGCCCCGCGGCCTGCGCCCCGCCCGCCCAGCAGCCACCGACCCCACGCCCCGCCTTCCTCCCGCGGCCCGCTTATATAAGCCCCGCCCAAGCCCCGCCCCCGATGCATAGGCCCCGCCCCCGACCGGCCGCCTTCTCTGTAGCCCTGACAACCGAGTGCCGCAATCCCATTGGTCGACTCCGACATAAAGCATTCAGCTCTGCGGGCTCCGCAAACCTGAGCTGGAGTCCTCCCTGCGGAGCCCTCTGGGTGGCGACCGCACGCAGGGAAGCCAGTACTGCAAGGCAGCCATCTCTGAATAACAAGAGGCCACGAGGTGGGACCCTTAGATCCCTTAGGGTGGGACTCCATCCCTTAGGGAGTGGGCAGGAAGCCAGGAGATTTCCTATTTGCTCCGGGACGCCTTTTGTGTCACTGCCTCAACTTGATAGTGTCTGTCATCTTTCCTGCCTCGAAGCCCAGCCAGATCAAACACCATCTCCTCATATTACTTTTGTAATAAAATCCTTTTTATTGAATTGTTTCTTTCAGGCATCTTCTCTGATTCGTCCAACTCAAAAGGCAGCTAACGTATTTTCAGCTTTTTTTCGACTTTTCCAACTTAGGCAACCCCTCCCTTTATACCATCTTCTGAACCCAGCCAACTGTTAGTGAAATGTGTCTCCTTCTACAAGAAGCTTTCTCTGACTTCCTCAACTCAAAATATTTCTTCTCTTCTGCACCAACAAGCATCTTCATCCATCAAAGTCCAGTATAAGGTCACCTCCTCTGTTAAGCCTCCCGTAACTGTCCTAGCCCCACGGAATGATGGAAGTGGCAGCACTTAAAAGTCTATCTGAACTCCTCACTCCTCTGGTTCTTGTTACCCAGAGCGAGAGATTCCTGTTGGTGCTGTACACTTCTTGCTTCGTGACACATATTACCTAATTTGTGAGCTCCCAAGGCAAAGGACTGAGTGAGTGCTTGGCTCCTCGGAGTACCCAGTGCCTGGTATGAACAAGAGTGCTCAGGAAGATTCAATAGGTGTTATACACACATAAAACTAATTCAAAAGTTCATCTGGAACAGTCAAGACATTCTTGGAAAAGAAGAGGGCTTCCTCTACCAGATATCAAAAGTTTTTTGTTGTTTGTTGGTGCCTGTGGGATTTAAAAAAAAAAAAAGTTTTGTTTTGTTTGAGACAGAGTCTTGCTGTGTTGCCTGGACTTGACTGTGGTGGTGTCATCATAGTTTATTGCAACCTCAAACTCCTGGGCTCAAGAGATCTTCTTTCCCCATCCTTACAAGTACCTAGGACTACAGGTGTGCCACCACTTTTGGCTAATTTTCTTTTCTTTGTATTTTTTTTTTTAGAGATGTGGGTCTCCCTATGTTGCTCAGGCTGGTCTTAAACTCCTGGCCTCAAGCGATCCTCCTAACTCAGCCTCTCAAAGTGCTAGGATTAGAGGTGTGAGCCACTACCCAGCCAAACAATTTAAATAAAGCTATAGTCTTTAAATTGTGTGCTAGAACAGGAAGAGACAGTGGCAGAACAGAGTCTAGAACAGTTTTTGTACACATTGGAGAATTTAGCACATAAGTAGAGCAGCATTTCAAATCAGTGGGGCCCAAGGTCTTTTGGTCTACCACAGGTCTTCATGACACATGCTATGTTGTAGGGATTTTGAAAGCCAGAGGCACTTCTTTTCCTGCCTCAGTATTTTTATAGAACACTCTGCACAATGTAGTCAGAACATGCTGAGTACACAGAGGATGCAGGGCAGTGATAATGAAGTTAAGGAGAGCCATTTTTGCTCCCCACCCAGCCAGTCCACATGACTGCAGAATGTTTGTGGCTGAGTCACCTTATTTGGACCTAGATCACTTCTGCCTAGCTTGATTTCCCCATGTGAACTGAGAGGGTTTAGACTGAATTCTCTGGGCCCTTCTGCCTGGAATCAATCTTTCTTTCTTTCTTTCTTTCTTTCTTTCTTTCTTTCTTTCTTTCTTTCTTTCTTTCTTTCTTTCTGACAGAGTCTCACTACGTCACCCTCAATAGACACAGCTACAGCAACCTCAAACTCTTGGGCTTATGCAATTCTCTTGCCTCAGCCTCCCAAGTAGCTGAGGAGGTGCCTGCCACAACGCCCAGCTATTTTTTGTTGCAGTTATTCTTGTTTAGCTGGCCTGGGCCAGGATCAAACCTGCCAGCCTCAGTGTATGTGGCTGGTGCCATAACCACTGTGCTTTCTATACATATAAACAGCCTTTCAGAAAGCACCTTTATAGGAGCATCATTTGCAGTTCCATGCTTTAAAAGATGAGTAGTAAATTGCACCATAGTATGAGAATAAGAACACTTATCTTCTCATCAGGAACAAGATCCTCTTGAGAATAGGCATCTACTGACTGGGAGAAAGATGAGGATAGCCTTGACAGAAGCCTCAAGAGATGAAACTAAGAGGAGGGGAGGAGGAGCACCAAAATAATTTTGGCTCTACTTTTTTTTTTTTTTTTTTGAGACAAAGTCTCACTCTGCCACCCTGGGTAGTATGCCATGGCGTCCTCACAACTCACAGCAACCTCAAACTCTTGGGCTCAAGTGATCCCCTTGCCTCAGCCTTCTGAATAGCTGGGACAACAGGCATCCACCACACCACCTGGCAAGTTTTTCTATTTTTAGTAGAGGTGGGGTCTCGTTCTTACTCAGGTTGGTCTCGAACTCCTGAGCTCAAGGGATCCTCCTGTCTACAGGTATGAGCCACCGTGCCCAGCCCTTGGCTCTACTTTTTTGCTTAATCATTCTTTGATCTGGCTGCACTTCGATGCCATGGTGTTGGGTCTGGCTCACCAGCTTTCTTCATTACCTAGGACATAGTAGGCACCTAATAGGTACATTTAGTATGTTTACTGAAGGAATCAATAGAGAAGGACTGAACAAGAATCTGGTCTGTCCATTTGTAATCTGTCAAGGACAAGTAATCAGAACAGAAAAATCTACAACCTGGGCTGGGTACAGACGGCCTGTAGCTTTATCTTTTTCCTTACTGGGTATGTGATATCATTGAATCTCTATGACAACACTATGTCATAGGAGCTATAACTGTTCCCATTTTACAGATGAGGAATCTGAAGGTCAGAGAAGTTCAGTACCTTGGCCAGGACCACACAACAAGTAAGAGTAGAACCCAGATTTAAACCCAAGTCTGTCCTGACCCTTAACCTCTACGCTTGATTGCCAACCAGTGGCTCATACGTGTTATCACTGCAATCACAGGGCCATCATCTCCCAGTGTCCTCACATCCTCATTTCTCTGTGATGATGTCTGTCTCCATGCCCAAATTTTCCCCAAGGGATAAGGACACTAGCCATATTGGATTAGGGTCTGCCTTAATAACCTCATTTTAACTCAGTTACCTCTGCAAAGTCCCTGTTTCCAAATAAAGTCGCATTCTGTAGTACTAAGGGTTAGGACTTTAACATAATTTGGGGAGGAGATACAATCTTTTTGATCATTAGCCAAAACATGGTAATGTCCAGTTATGAGGGAAGTGGGAAGACGTAGTCTTTAATTGGTAAAGTCTTTAACTGTTCCTCCTAACCCCAAATAAAGTCAGCATACTAAAGAAGACAAAGAAAGTGGGTGTGTACAACAACAGGCAGCCTCCGCCACAGGTTGGGAAGATTACTCCCCTTTTCCTTTTTCTTTCTTTTTTTTTTTGAGACTAAGCCTCAAGCTGTCGCCCTGGTTAGAGTGCCGCGGCATCACAGTTCACAGCAGCCTCCAACTCCTGGGTTCAAGCGATACTCCTGCCTCCACTTCCCAAGTAGCTGGGACTACAGGCGCCCACCACAATGCCCGGCTATTTTTTGGTTGCAGCCGTCATTGTTGTTTGGCGGCCCCAGGCTGGATTCGAACCCACCAGCTCAGATGTATGTGGCTGGCACCTTAGCCGCTTGAGTCACAGGTGCCGAGCCTACATCCTCCCTTTTAAGGTCAGTATACCAGTTGCTATGATTTGAATGTGTACCCCAAAAAGCATGTGTTGGAAACTTAATCCTCAATGCAGCAGTATTAGGAAGTGAGACCTAATGGGAGATGTTTAGGTTATGAGGGCCCCACCCTCGTGAGAGGATTAATGCTGATTATTAAAGGAGCTGAGGCCGTGTGTTCAATATTTTGCTCTCTCTTGCCCTCCCTTCATCCACCATGGGATGCTGCAGCAAGAAGGCCCTCACCAGACGTGACCCCTTGATCTCAGACTTCCCCACCTCCAGAACTTTAAGCCGAATACATTTTGCTTATTATAAATTATGAAGTTTCAGATATTATGTTATAGCAGCACAAAATGAACTAAGATACCAGTTTAGAGTGCTTATTGGATAGAAAGAGGTAAATATGAAAAAAAAATTTTTTTGAGCATCTATTGTGTAACAGGCACTTTGGTGAGTGTTTACAGACATGTAAAAACTGTTTGCTCTTTAGACAACCCTGCAAGACAGGCATTTTAGTCCCATTTTACAGATATGAAAATTGGGGTTAAGTCCTTTGTCTAAGGTTACACAGATGGTTTATTATAAAGGAGGAACTCAACTCTGGTCTGTCTGACTTTATGGCAGTGAGATGGGCCCTGGGAATAGGGCATGAAACCAGAACAAAGAATGCTGAGACCAAGCCAGGAGCACATAGCAGGAGACCTGAGCAGTGGCTGGAACACAGGGTCAGACATCATGTGAACTAGAAGAAAGGGCACTGACTAATTTGGTCAGCAATGCAAACTTCTTTTTTTTTTTTTATTGTTAAATCATAGCTGTGTACATTAGTGCAATCGCCTGTACCCATTCTAAGATGCACCGTAGATGTGGCCCCACCCATTACCCTCCCTCCACCCAAACCTCCCCCCTCCCTTCCCCTTCCTTGGCCCTTTCCCCATAGTC
>CAUYPK010031490.1:0-20778 GCA_963574355.1 Loris lydekkerianus | reverse complement strand
ACCATGTTTTTGCCCAAAATTTCTTTGAACACAATACATTCAGCTTTTTTTTTTTTTTTTTTTTTTTTTAATTAAATCAGAACTGTGTACATTAAGGCAATCCTGGGGCACCATACACTGGTTTTATAGACCATTTGACATATTTTCATCACACTGGTTAACATAGCCTTCCTGGCATTTTCTTAGTTACTGTGTTAAAACATTTATATTCTACATTTACTAAGTTTCACATGTATCCTTGTAAGATGCACCATAGGTGTAGTCCCACCAGTCACCCTCCCTACATTCCTCTCATTAACCATAAAATACTGGGGGGGGGGGGTTACTGGTGTGGTTTTTTGTTTTTGTTTTTGTTTTTTGAGACAGTCTCAAGCTGTCGCCCTTGGTAGAGTGTGTTGCATCACAGCTCACAGCAACCTCAAACTCTTGGGCTTAAGCGATTCTCTTGCCTCAGCCTCCCAAGTAGCTGGGACTACAGGTGCCCACCACAATACTCAGCTATTTTTTGGTTGTTGTTATCATTGTTCTTTGGCAAGCCCAGGCTGGATTCCAACCCACCAGCTCTGGGGTATGTGGCTGGTGCCCTAGTGGCTTGAGCTATAGGCGCTGAGCCCATAAAACACTGTTTTAAAATTAGTTTCCAGGTAATGTTACTTAACTCATATGTCAAAATTCATTATCCAATAAATTGATCTGCCTGTGTGGTGATGGGTTTCATTACTGATGGTAAAACTCTGACTTTTACCTCTTTTTCAGGGTGCTGTATCCTCTTAATATAATCCCTGAAATATCTTAAGAAATTAAAAGGCATAGAAAATTAGTGAAGGCTGGGCATGGTGATTCACACCTTTAATACCAACACTCTGGGAGGCTGAGGTGGGAGGGTCACTTGAGGCTAGGAGTTCAAGACCAGCCTGGGCAACACAATGAGACTTCCACCTCTACAAAAGAAATTTTTTTAATTAGCCAGAGTGTAGCCTTCACCTGTAGTCCCAAGCTATTAGGGAGGCTGAGGCAGGAGGATCTCTTGAGCCTGAAGACTGAGGTTGCAGGTAGCTGTAGTTTTACCACTGCATTCCAGACTGGGAGAAAGGATGAGACCCTATTTCTAAAAAAGAAAAGAAAAGATAGTGGAAAATATTCAATTAACCTCCCCCTTGGGGGGAGAAAAAAAAAAAAAGGAACAAAGAACAGAAGGAGAATAAAATGGAAACTGATCCATTTACAGTGGTATCCAACTCACAGTCTGAAGGCCAAAGGCAGCCCAGGATGGCTATGAATGCGGCCCAACACAAAATCACAAACCTACTTAAAACGTTATGAGGTTTTTTTGGTAATTTTTTGGTGGAACTCAATGGCACAGTTCTGAAGTGTGACTTTTGCACATAACAATATCCTATCACTATTTCATGTAAAATAACAAACATCCGTATGCTGTGCTATTTGCACATACACGTGGCTTCAGTTTTACCAGTGTGGAGCTTCCAGTTACCAAGCACAACCAAACACCATCAGACATCACACATAGTGACTTGGAGGCAGCAATTATCAATAGTATTTCAACCTACCATCGCCAAGTCAGGTAAGCTTTTTTTTTTTTTTTTGCTTGAGACAGAGTCTCACTATGCTGCCCTCGGTACAGCGCCACAGCTCACAGCAACTCCAACTCTTGGGCTTAAGCGATTCTCTTCCCTCAGCCTCCCAAGTAGCTGGGACTACACAATACCCAGCTATCATTTTGTAGCAGTTGTCATTGATGTTTAGCTGGCCCAGGCCAGGTTCAAACCCACCAGCCTGGGTATGTGTGGCTAGCACCCTACCCACTGCGCTACAGGCACCACCCAGGTGAGCATTCTTACTTGATCCTTAAGGCTACTTCCGCACCTCAGCAGCGCCTAACACATCTCCCTGCATCAGCAGCCAAGATGTGGAAAGGCCCAGTCATGCTTTCTATTTTCTTCTCCATTAATTTTCATAATAAGAGTAAATATAGTCCCTTATCTATTATTATTTTTTTAATCCCAGCATGGCTTCTATAACATCTCAAAAGAAAATAGAGGGCAGTGCCTGTGGCTCAAGGAGTGGGGGGTATACCGTAGGTGGCCAAAAACTGCAACAACAACAACAAAAAAAGTAGAACCCCCAAAAATAAAAATTACAGATGAAAGAAGACTGTCCATTGAAAAGTAGACACATGACTACATTTTTGTAGAAGCAATCAGGCACGCTGCTTAATCTGTAGACAATTTGTGCAAGTTTTCAAAGACTATGATTTGAAAAGGCATTTTATACACAAACATGCTGCCAAATTTGATGCATATGAAGGGCTATATGCTAAAAATAGTTGAACTGAAAAAAGTCTGTCTTCTCAACAAAAAATTATTTAAAAAGTTAACAACTCAGATTCTGTTGTAAGTTAGATGGTAGCATATTTAATATGCAAAAAATAATAATAATAATTTACTGATGGTGTGTATATTAAGCAGTGTATGTCAAGGACGGCAGACAGAATTTGCCCTGAAAAGAGAGAGTCTCACTACACTGCCCTGGGTAGAGTACCGTGGCGTCACAACTCACAGCAACCTCAAAACTCTTGGGCTTAAGTGATTCTCTTGCCTCAGCCTCCTGAGTAACTGGGACTACAAGCACCCGCCACAACACTTGGCTAATTTTTGGTTGTAGTTGTCACTGTTGTTTAGCAGGCCTGGGCTGGGCTCAAACCCTCCAGCCTCAGTGTATGTGGCTGGCACCCTACTCACTAAGCTATGGGGTGCCGAGCCTAAAAAATGAGGAATATTTCTAAAATCAGTTTGTTTCACCAGACTATGATGACCAGATGAACAGAAGAAACTGGAAAATCTATTGAAATAAGTTTGAGAGTAAAGCTGCCAATTTTTTTTTTTTTTTTTTTTTTTTGAGACAGTCTCACTTTATTTCCCTGGGTACAGTGCCATAGTGTCATAACTCACAGCAACCTCAAACTCCTGGGCTCGAGTGATCCTCTTGCCTCAGCCACTCGATTAGCTGGGACTACAGGTACCAGGTACAATGCCCAGATATTTTTCTTTTCTTTCCTTTTTTTTTTTAAGAGATGGAGTCTCACTCTTGCTCTGGCTGGTCTTGAACCTGAGCTCAAGCAATCCACCACCTCCCAAAGTGCTAAATGGTATGCTTTGATGATGGATGACACCAAATATAGTTCAACTTGCCATTTTTATTAGAGGTACTGATGACAAATACAATGTCACTGAAGAAATGGCTTCTTTAGTACCATTAAAAGACACAACTAACTCAAAAGATTTATATGAATCAGTAAAAAATATGTTAATTTTCTTTGTCCATTGTTAATAGATCTGGTGCAGTTACTAATGGTGCCCCAGCAATAGTAGGTAAAAGAGAAGCACTTCTGAAACAATGCAATTGCCACTCAAATCTCACATTTGAAGTAGTATCATTGCATAATAAATCAAGAAAATCTATGTGCAAAGTCTTTAAAATGGATAATGTCAAGCAAATCATCATCAAGACAATGAATTTCATAAGGGTCAAGGGACTGAATCATTGCCAGGTCTAGGAATTCCTTAAAAGTGATGCTAACCATGACAACATCACTTACTTTTTGAAGGTAAAATGGCTAAGTCAAAGACAAATGTTGAAAAGATTTTATAACTTGCAACATGTTACCAAGTCATCTACGGTATCAAAAAACCAAATTTGTGCCAAAACTTGACAATGGAAACTGAGTTACAAATGTAGCATTTTTAGTGTGATTTAACTGCTCATTAAATGAATTAAACATGTGTCTTCAGGCTGAAAACAACTTATCAATACAGTATTTCAAACCGTAACAGTATTCCAAAAGAAAGTGAAATTATGGCAACCTCAAATTAAGGCAAACAATTTCATTTCCACACATTAAACAGTCCTGTGAAGAGCAAAAAATATGCAGCTTTACTTTTTGATTTAATATAAGAATTTGAAATCGCATTTCAAGATTTCCAGGAAAATAATCAATATTTTGGTGCATTTGCAACTTCATTTTCAGTCGACATAAATTATGTTACCTGCTAATTTTCAACTGGAATGCACAGAGCTGCAATCTAATGGTTCAATTTTAAAAAAATTTTTTTTGATCATGTCTCTTTACTGGACTTTAGGTCCTATCTTCCCAGAGACAAATATCCCTCCCTTCACAATCAGGTCTTATTCACGCTACAACTTTTCGGCACCACCTACATTTGTGAACAACTATTTTGAAGAAGAAGCACATTAAGAGTAAAATTAGAGCCAGGGGGCAGTGGCTCACACATGTAATCCCAGCACTCTGGGAGGCTGAGGTGGGTGCATTGCCTGAGCTCATGAGTTTGAGACCAGCTTGAGCAAGATGGAGACCTAAAAAAACAGCCAGGTGCTATAGTGGCTGCCTATAGTCCCATCTATTTGGGAGGCTTAGGCAAGAAGATCTCTTGAGCCCAAGTGTTTGAGGTTGCTATGAGCTACAACGCCATGGCACTCTGCCCAGGGTGACTAAGTGAGACTCTGTCTCCAAAAAATAAAAAAATAAAATTAGACTCGAACTATCAGATGAGCACCCTGAGAACTCACTGAGGATTGTAACTACTTCCATTAAACCAGATATAGATGCATTAGTTTCTCAAATACAATGTCAAATATCCTGCTAGTTTTATGTTGCTTACTTTTCACTTATTTTTATAATACATCAAAAAAGGCAAAGCTGTTTTATTACTTAGATGTATACATAATCTATATTAGTGATGCAAACCTGGGACCTGCTTAGCAATCTTAAAAGACTCTGAGGCTGCATAAGGATTATTATGTGAAGACTATTTTGTTTATCTGTAGTGGCAGATTATCACAAAAATCATGCATGGGCTTTTAATTTATTTATTTATTTATGTATTTATTTATTTATTTATTTATTTATTTATTTTGCTCATCAGGTTTAGTTAGTGTTTGTGTATTTAATGTGTGGCCAAAGATAACTCCTCTTCTTCCAATGTGGCCCAGGGAAGCCAACAGGTTAGACACCCCTGATTTACACCCATAACCTCAAACACAGGAATAACTACATTAAATGTAAATCATATATGTATTTGATTAAATGGCAGAAATTGTTAGATTGGATCAAAAAGCAAGACCTACCCATATGTTTATAGGAGACGTACTTAGTTGAAAGTCAAAAGGGTGGTTACAGGCTTCTTAGTATCTGACAGGTACTTAAAGACAAAACATTGCCAGAGATAAAAAGGATTATGTTATAAAGATACAAGTATCAATTAATTAAGGAGACATGATCCTAAAAAGTGTATACATCTAACAGAGTTTCAAAATTCATTAAACAAAAATTGACAATTAATGGGAGAAAGAGACAAAGACACAAACATACCTGAAAAATTTAACGTCCTTCTCCCAGTAATTGATAGAATTAGACCAAAACAATCAGCAATGATGCAGATTTGTGCAACACTATAAAGCAACTTAAACACTTTACTCAGCAATCGTAGAAGGTATGTTCTCTTCAAAGGCAAAGGAAACATTCACCTAGGTATATCATATTCTAGCTCATAAAACAACAGATCTAAAAGTAATAAATATATGCAGAATGTATTCTCTAACTTCCATGAAATTAAGTTACAAATCAATAGCAAAAATACTCCTGGAAAATCCCTAAATATTTGGAAATTAATAACATACTTCTAAATAACCCACAGCTCAAAGAAGAAATCACAGGACATTTAGAAAGTACTTTAAACTGAATAATAATGAAACTATGATATGCCATGTTTGAGATGCAAGTTTATGGCTTTAAATGCTTATTTTAGAAAAAAGATTGCAAGAGTTAGAAACTGCAGTGAGCTATCATCACACCACTGCACTCTAGCCTTGGTCACATGGTGAGACCCTGACACAAAAACAAAAACAAACTGAACAAAAACAAAATATTAAGCCACCCTCCCCACCCCCCTTTTGCCCAGCAGCGTACTGGCTGGAACCCTCTCTTGGCCATGAGATAAGACCTGCTTCATGGTGTCCCCTGCCACCTTAGAGATGTCCTTTGTGACTCATTAACAGGCCTAAGACAAACCCGCAGGTCCACAATATACACATCAAACCACTTGAGTCTGGGCATAGACTCTTACCTTAATTCAGCATCCCTTTGCACTGACTTCTGTTCTATTAGAGACTAACTCTTTAGCCAATTGTCAACTGAAGAATCTTTAAACCCACCTATAACCTGTGGCCCTCACTTTGAGATGTCTCACCATGTTGGGCCAAACCAATGTATGCTTTCCACGTATTGATCTATGACTTTACCTGTAATTCCAGTCTCCCCGAAACGTAGAAAACCAAACTGTAACCACATCACAAGTCCACATGCTCCAGGCTTCCTGGGCGTGGCTTCAGGTCCAGGTCTTCAAATTTGGCTCAGAATAAACCTCTTTAAATTATTTTATAGAGTCTGGCTTCTTTTCCATTGACAAAACCACCAAAATAATAGTGATAATAATAAACCCCATAGCTAGAACCAAGTAAGGAGGAAGAAGAGACAAGAGGCAAAGGGACACAAACGACCAACCTCAAGCTCACTGCTATTGTATCGAGAATAAGATATCTTAATATAAATCCTTAATAGATTTTTACAAAGGACTTGCATTTAGAAAAATCCACTAATTAAGCCCCATTGCAGTGGAAAATCAGAAGGGGAATGGGAATGGCATGATTAGGAAAAAACTATAGTTTACTAGAAAAATCAATTTTCTGGCAGTGTGGGAAAAGCAAGCATGCAATGAAGGAAATGGGGGAAAATCAGTAAAGAGCCACTCCCTCAGTCCGGGTAAGAAATGTGAAATGTGTTTATACCCTACACATCGCGGTGTCCTGTCTGCAGTCTCAACCCCTCCATACTCAGGCCTTACCACTAAGGAAGCTTAGCTAGGCTGCTACTTCCCTTACTGTCAAACCATCGTGAGCAGGAAGACAGAGCTTCACTACAGGTTCGGTTTATCACACTAATTCCGCATATCCCATGCTCAATCCAGCCAGTTGTCTCACTCTGCCTCCATTCCCTCCTTCTTCTACATACATGTCCTCCAGCACCGAATAGCCTAAAATGAAACCACATTTCCCAGACTCCTTTGCTGCTAAGGTCCTTACAAGGATGCACTGACAATATCTGGAAGGTGAAAACAAGGTAGAAGCCACCCTCCTGCTATGGTGTCTGCTACCAGGCAATGTCCTGGCAGTTGCAGCAGCCAGACTCACAGCTCCTGCAGCAAGCCACCAGCTGGCAGGTGTCAGGACACAGTCATGGTGGTGGCAGCTCTGGCTCCCAACCTCTGGATACTGTCCCCAGGGTAGCTCCCAATTCTAGTTCCTTTAGTCCTTCTGATCATTTTAAAACACACCTAACTCCCTCTTCTATTTAAAATACCTCGAGTGGCCTTGGCTTCCTACACTGTACCCTAACATTGCTGCATCATCACAGTACAAAAACAAAAGATTCTCACATACAACATCTTATTTTTTATCCCTTCCACAATCCAGTGAGGAAGACAAAGTAAGAAATGATAAGGAAACCAAAGCACAGAAAACTGAAGGAGGAACAGCAGTGAGCTTCCCAACATCACATTCAAATACAGATGAGCTCCCCAACTCTGGGTTCAAACACAGAAGCACAGCTGAGGTCCACAAACCCTCAGTCCAGTCTGTGAAGAAGCACTGCCCCAGGAGCGACCTTACCCAGCTGGGAAATGCAGCCTCAACTCACAAGTTGCTCCGGGGCACAAAATGTCTAGCTATTGACATATTGCTTAGGGAATGTGTTAGCTCTTTAAAAAAAAAAAAAAAACAAAAAAAAAAACAGCAGCACCAGCAAACAAGTCAACAGCGTCCTAGAGTCCTTAGGAATAATGCTCCCAAAACTGAAGAAAATGTATTTATACAGAATTCCGTTGGAGAGAACAGTTATTACTATGGAAACAAAATAACTGCAATTGTTTCCACCAGAGGAGAACAATGAGCAGAGGATCAAGAACAAAAGCCTGAATTCCTGCCGGTTGTGGTGAATCTCACCAGCCAAGGATCAAAGCACTAGGAGGAATCAGCCCTCCATTAAGTTACTGAGTAACAGGAGACCAAAAAACTGTTTCAAAATGCAGTTAGGCAGTTTATAAAAATGATACTTAAACAGAAGACTGATTCTCCATTTCCCCTCGTTATCTTTGTATAAAGACGATTTAAGGGTTGTGTATGTGTTTTTCCAACTTTGTTTTGACTGGACGGTGTTCACAAGGGCTCCGATAATGCTGCCTAATCACTGTATGTATGCTACCCTTACTTCAAACCCGCAAATTGTTTCAAAACGTATTCTGTGATTAAAAACCTACTCTAAATTTTTCCATAACAGCTGCTTCCCTTAAGCATCAGCAACTGTCATTTCACAAGACAAACTACAGAAGAAAAGCCAAAAGAAAAAATCCTGTTTTCCTTTAAAATGCAAACAGATGTTTCATGTAATCAAATCGATCCACTATTTGCATTTCCTACATGCCCTACACACTGAACCAGATTAGGTTCTAAAATCTTTTAAGATATCATTACTATACAAGCTGTTGATATGGAGATATTCCCACTAAAAATGTTTTAACATACATTTTAACTAGAGCTGCCAAAGTTCACTGTGGACTACTAGGGAAGCTTAATATTCAGGGACAATTCAGTGGCCTGGATTAGTAACTTGTCTCACGTCAGCACCCATGCATGACCCTAAGGTCACCCATGCATGAACCTAAGGTCAACTGACAACAGCAATATAGAATGAAAAAGTCACTAGCAATGCTGCTTGTTCAGGTCACTAGGAGAATGTAGGACCTTTACAATTAGGCAGGTATAACCAACTTTTCAAAATCTAAAAACGGCTTGATCAAGGAATAAAAGGGAATTGCACAGAATGGCTGGCTAGTTCTTTAAATGTACCAGTTTATAGGAGGACTTCCTTTTTAACAAATTATCAGAGATGATATGGCTGCATACTGCTCTGAAACAAGAGCAGACAGTGCCACAATACCGCTCTCCCTCTCTGAGGCCTCTAAGTAGTGATTAAATGAATGCACTTGGGAAACTAAAAAGTGAAGCTTCCAAATCTCAGTCAGCTTATCCCCAGATACTCAGTATCTGTGGGAAATCTCCAGGCGGTATTTATACAGAAAACGGAGGCGGGAAGCTAGCTATGGGAAAGGGGGTGTTACCTTTTAATCTCAGTAGCAAGGAGATGACTCAGAGGCTGCCTTCCACTCCCTACAGACTGGCCTCTCCTCAGCCCTCCCAGAAAAGTCAGCCCATTCCGTCTTGCTGTAGCCCCAAGCTGTTTGTCAGCTAGCCAGGTCAGCTATAAAGCAAGAAAACAAATCTGAAGGAGCAATCTCATGCTGACTCTCCAACTATACCCTTCACTCTCCTGACTGTTGAAGGTAAATGAAAGAGACTCCTCTGAACTTGGTTACATTACATAAAGACATCCCCAAACCACAGCTTCCTATATCGGCTCACCAGTGAGCTACCTAGTAGTACAGCCCACTAGATGCCTGAAACCTTGGATAGTTCCAAACCCTGTATACACTTTTTCCTATACATACAAATTATGATCAATTTAATTCATAAATTTGGCACAATAAGAGATCAACGAACAACATAAAGTTTAATTTATAAATCAGGCACAATAAGAGATTAACAACAAGAATTAAATAGAATTATAACAATATGTCACCATCACTACTCTTGTGCTTTGGGGCCAAGAGTGACGTGGCTTCTAGAAGAAGCGCCCAACTACCAGAGGGTCAGTCTGAGAACTGAGATGGCTCCTCAGTGATAGCGAGGGTATGTTGGGCAGAGGGATGATTCATGCCCCAGGCAGGATGGAGTGAGGTTCTGTCACACTACTCACAACAATGTACAATTTAAAACTTATGAATTGTTTATGTTTGGAATTTTCCATTTGATATTTTTGTAGCCCAGCAAACCAAGGTAACTGAAACCACAGGCTGAGGCAGGCAACAATAAGGGAGGACTAACACATTAGCCAACAGGTCAACATCAGCCAAATTACCACCGTTGTTAGTGGGGCGGGGCAATTATGTGGGAATTTTACTACATTTTGACCACATTATTTTCTTTTTTCATTTTGTCCACATTTTATAAAAATGAATAGAAAAATAAAATTGCCCAGTAGTAGTGATAAGAAGTACAGTACTCAAACTTAATGCAACTGAAACACAGACAGGCAACATCACATAGCAAGAAAACAGTGATTCAATCACCAGACAGTATCTGTGTGAGTAAATGTAAAGAAAAAGAAGTTTTTCCAAAGTTTAAGGAAAACATTAAAAATGAAATACACTGTCAATAATGACATCTAACAGAAGTATAATTAGGGATTCTCTTTCATTACTTTTAGTCTTTTGGAAATAGGAATATACACAAAACTATTAACCCAGGTCAGCACCTGTGGCTCAGTGAGTAGGGCACCGGCCCCATATACCGAGGGTGGTGGGTTCAAACCCGGCCCTTGCCAAACTGCAACAACAACAAAAAAAATAGCCAGGTGTTCAGGCGGGCACCTAGAGTCCCAGCTACTCGGAGGCTGAAGCAAGAGAATCCCTTAAGCCCAAGAGTTTGAGGTTGCTGTGAGCTGTGATGCCACTGTACTCAACCAAGGATGACATAGTGAGACTCTGTCTCAAAAGTAAATAAATAAATAAGAAAATGTAATCATCAGGAAAGTAAGGGCCAGTCTCCCAAGTCTCAGTGGGAGAACAGAATCTTAGCTCTGATCAGAGCCAGTCTGCAGATGCAGCTGGCCTAACTCTCTTTACACTGAACAACCCTTTGTAACTTTTCACTTTCCTGACTCTGCTTGAGCCCTACCCCACCCCATTTTTTTCTCCCTTTAAAAGGCCCAGTCACCTCTACACATAAAACGGACTGGCACACCACTCTTTGCCCTACAGTGGCTCTTTCCCCTACAGTCAAAAGTGAGAGAATTAAGTCTGTTTTTACTGCTTTAACTAATGTCCAGCTTTGTTGATCTTTGATAATGGATAGTCCCTGGTGGCATCCAAGGCTTTGTTATTAAAATAACAAGTATTAGAAATGGGTTTTCATAAGGGAAAATCTCCATGATCAAGAAATATGAACTGGCTGTAGGACAGGGTGAGTCTACCCTCCAAGAACGACAACCGTGGGCTTGATCACCAAAGCGGTCTGAGCTGGTGCAGCAATCTTGGTTGCCAACCAACAAACAGCTAGGCATAGCTCGCCTACCAGAATGTTGTCCTGTCCCATTTGCCTCACACAAACTTTTCAGGCAAAAAGCATGTCAGAGCACATCAGAGCACCAAGAAGGATAAAGAGCTAGAAATTCACAAGTCTCAGAAAACGCTGCATGACTTTTCCATACGTGCCTGCCAATAAATGTCCTTATAACCTGAACTAGGTATGAGGAAGAAGTTAAATCTTACTGATACACAAATACTGGCAGCCCACAGAGTCTACCAAAATAGCCCAATGGCTGTGTGTTCAAAAACTGCTAGCAGTCTGGGCTCAGCGTCTAGCTCAGCGAGTGCCAGCCACATACACCAAAGCTGGGGGGTTTGAGCCCGGCCCAGGCCTGCAGAACAACAATGACAACTCCAACCAAAAAATAGCTGGGCGTTGTGGCAGGCACCTGTAGTCCTAGCTACTTGGGAGGCTGAGGCAAGAGAATCGCTTACGCCCAAGAGTTGGAGGTTTCTGTGAGCTGTGACGCCACAACACTCTACTGAGGGGGACATAGTGAGACTCCGTCTCAAAAAAAAAAAAAAAAGGAATAGCAGTCTGGGACAAAGGTCGTCTGACTGGAGTCAGGGAGACCAGTACTCAGGGCCTGGCTCCACCATCATGTAACGTTAGTTTAATATATTTCTCTGTACTTCAGATGACTCACCTGTAAAAGGAGGCCAAAGAGAACACTACCCACCTCACAGGGGTTTTGTGAAGAATGAATGATATGATGCAAGTGAAACAGACAGCATATTGTGTGCTAAAATAAACCAGCTATTGTTATTAATGCTGATGCTCCTAACCTGCCCTTAGTAAACCCAAGCCTCACTCTCAGTTGCCTTAGATTAGAAAGACTGTATTTTTCAAGTATACATCTCACTTCACCTCTGACAGTGTGCCCTGTCATTTTCTGTAGCTTCCCCCACTTCCCAGATATTGAGTGACCAGTTCCCCGCAATCTCCGTTCCTAATGAAGGAGCTAAGGAAATGTTATGCCAAAATATGACTCCTTGGTATAAAGAATATTTTGAATTAAAGGCCATTCATGATCTGGAAGCACTGGAAGAGGCCTTTCCTCTATCTATATAAAACCCAACTAACTCGATCAGGGATGAAAAGGGCTGCCGACTTCCTTTTATGAATGCAGACCTGGCCCCAACCCATTTAAAACACAACACCTAGTCTCTCAGGTTAATTTACAAGTCAATCTATTTCCCTCCATCTACACATCCCCCCTAGCAACCACCTGCTGCACCTATACTTACCACATTCTCCTCTCTCCCTTCCAAAAGGCATCTATAAACGTCTAGTCTAACAGTACACTACACTAACACCAAGCAAAATCTAAGTGAGTAGGAGAGTAGGTAACAAAATAAGATGACCTGGAGAATATCCTGCTGCCTGTAGGTAATGGCCCTCACTCTACATATGCCAAAACCTGTACTAAAGACTTTATGTCTGTTATCACATGTAATATTCATAATAACCCTAGTAAGCAATATTGTACCCATTCTACAGTTGAGGAAAACTGAGGTAATAAAGGGTAAGTATCTTGTTCACAGTCATACCAGTCATACCCCTGCTGTCCAGATTTCTCAAATCAAACTGGGAACTGAGTCCAAAGCAGAGGCTCTTTTCCTAATGGTCCTCAGCTAAAGAATGTACACAAAACTATCTCCAACCTCAAACTTCTCCCTTGACTTGCAAATCCAACTGGTGACTTCCCAACTTGATTTAGTTCTTAACAGGTATAATAATGCAAAAAGCCAAAAGAAAACTATGAGTTTTCCTCACCAAATGTCCTCTTCCTATCAGTATCCAACTTCTACTCAGTAAATGGGAGTATCATTTTACAATGGCTCAAGCCAAAAAAGCTAATCTCTCTCTCATTCTCACACTAATTCTAATTCTAATCAATCACACTCAAATCCAGTTCTACCTCTGAAATATATCCACCAACAATGTCCAGCTGTACCTATTCCTACAGCCATAGCCTAAATTAAGGTACCATGCTGTTTCCTCCTCGGGACTATAGCAATAGCAGACAAAGATTCATGCTCCATCAGGAAGGAGTATTTGTTCATTCCCACAGCCTCAAACACTGCCCCGCACAAAAGAGGCAGTTCAAAAATATTCACTGAACAACCAGCTCAGCCTGCTGTCCCCCCTCCACTCTAGCCCCTGATACAGTCCAGCACCTCCAAGTGATCTAAGCCCAATTAAAGCACAGCTCACCCTGCTCACAAACACAGCCTCTCACAGCAACCAGAATAAAACCCACAAATGCTAACAGCAGCTGACAGGCTCTGGCCAGATCTGGGCCTGGCCACCTCTCTAACTTCATCTGCCTGCTCCAAGACACAGGGGACTCCCTTCTATATCCTGATGCAGGCATGGGTGGCTCTCTTCACTGACTAGTCTGAATTTCAGAGGCATCTTCTCAGAAACTCCCCCAGCAACCCTACCCAAGGCTGCTTACCACACAGTCTCATTACAGTAACAGTACCAGTATTTATTCATTGTTCACATGCTTAGAATGATCACCCTCCTCCCAAGACAGACCACAGAGAGCAGAGATGTTAGTTTAGCTTAAGACCATAAATAGCCAGCTCCTGCAACATGACAGGTGTTGAAACAAACAAAAAAGTAGACATAGCTTCTAATGGTGCTATGTTTTTTTTAAACTTCCTAACAGCTCCATGCATGTGAAATTATAGTGTGATCAGCATCACATTGCTCGATGTGTCTTAGGCAGTCCTGAGAAAGCAGAAGTCAATTTTTCTGTGATGAATAGCCAGGATTGGGTTCTTTCCAAAGTCATGAGAGGGGAGAGTTTAGAAACAAGCCATTAAATCCTGTCAAAATATCTATATGAAAATAATTATTTTACAAAACCCATTTGTATACTGCTAACAATTTGCAAAGCCCTAAATTTGACACCGGAGCCACAGAAAGAGCCTGAAGGAGCTTTCAAGGGACCAGAAGGACAAAAGCCCATAAGTATCTGTCATGTAATTACTACATAATAAAAAGTGTTGCAGTATATTGAAGAACAATATTCCCAAAACAACCAGTATAAAAGACTTACAGAACTTTGAAAAAAACAGGTCCAGACCGGACACAGTGGCTAATGCCCATAAACCCAACACTTGGGAGGCCTAGGCGGGTAGATTGCCTGAATTAGAGGGAGACACTGTTTATTAAAGAAAAAAAAAAAAAATAGCTGGACATTGGGACAGGTGCCTGTAGTCCCAGTTACTTGGGAGGCTGAGACAAGAAGATCGCTTGAACCCAAGAGTTTGAGGTTGCTTAAGATGCCACTGCACTCTAACCAGGGTAACCAAGAGAGACTCTGTCTTAAAAAAAAAAAAAAACAGGTCCATCTTGATAGATGACCATATTCTCTCTCTACCTGACTCAAGGGAAAAACTCATTTCATCCTCAAATCAAAAGCCTCAATTTCCTCATCTCCAAAAAGGCCAACTTGAATGCATGCCAAGCACAGCATCAGACCTCAAAAATCAAGATAATTCCACATGGCCACTCCAAAGAGGACATATTATCTGCCAGCATAATCGTTCGTTACAGAAACCCAGTTTCTGCCGCTGTCCTTAGGCAGAAGGAAAGGAACACCACCCTGAACCTGAATGCTCCCCAGAGTCAGATTAATTTGTGAAATACTAATAATCAACTTGTACGAGAAGGGAGCTTGACGTCCAGAAGACTTTACCTACTTTTTTTCTAATTCTACAGGAAGGAGTGAAAGCAGCATTAAAAAACTAAATCCTAACTCTTCTATACTGATGCACTAAGCGGTAGGACATGCCTATTCCAAGTGGACATTCAAATGTTTTAAAATATCATGGGTTTTACATGAGATAGTTACAAAACAGGTCGGAGCAAGTTCAGTTGCAGAGAGACAGGAAGCCTCACGCCCTACCCAGGCACTCGTGCCTGTACCAAGCCAGGGTTGGGTTGAGAAACTCTGGAAGCAGGAATGAGTTTTCCCTTCGTCCAGACCCGCGCCCGGTAGTTTGGAAATCAGGCTTCGAGACGTTCTAAAAGGTATGACGCCCACGCTCCAGACTTCAAGATGTCCAGCACAACCTGCCTGCTCCGTCTGACCCGCGTGTTGTTCTGGGTGTGGGAAAGAAGACGTTGCCCAAACACACGATTTTTCCCGGGTTCACCGACAGGCAGAGCCGGGATTGCTGCTCAGCTGTGCCCCGCTCCTGGCGCGGCCGGGATCCTCCGCCCGTGCCCTGCATGCCCCGCCCCACGCGGAATCCCAGAGGCCGGACTGGAAGACCCCGGGGTGGCCTCGCCGGCTTCCCCCCACGCTTCCCGCCCGCCAGCGGCACGAGATTTCCAGGTCCGAGGCGCTCTCCCAAGCGGCGCTGGGTCAGCCTGGGCGACACGCCCCGAAGCCCTGTTTCGGCCACGGAACTGGAAGCGCACCCGGGCAAATCCGCGGTGCCGGGAGTCCTGGCCCGGTCCTCACAACCGACTAGCCCCGCACGGCGCCCGGCCTGGCTCACCTGACCAGCACAGCACCGAGCAGACATCGCGGCGGCCGACGCCTACGGGAGCCCCCGCCGGTGCCGCTGCGGACAGTAGCGCCTCTGCGCCGCAGCTCACGCCCCCACACGGAGCAGCCCCGGCCGAGTGCCTAGGCACCGCGGCCTGAGGAAAACAAGCGCCAAGCCCCGCCCCTCTGCCCGGGCCCCGCCCCCAGCCCCGCCTTGGGCACGCCCCTTCCCGAGAACCCGGCGGCGAAGCAGGCTCGCCCGGGGCTCGCACTTCCGCTGGCGTCAGGCAGCTGGGCAGCCGCGGTCACTTCCCGATGAGGCGTCGGGCTCCAAAGTCAGCCTGCGGGCTCTCCGGCCCGACTCTCCCGGGCCGGTCCCTCCCCCAAGGAGGGCGCAGCGCCCTTCCGCCTTTGAGTCCTGAGAAAAGGCTGTTTGCTGACTCCAATAAAGCTTAAACTGCAGCCTTTACTGAGCGGTTCCCGAGGGGCCCGCACTGGTTCGGCGCAGTGGGCGCTACCGAATGCTGGGCTGCGCTCTGCCTCACACCACCTGGGACATCCAGTCCGGGAGATACCAGTTCTTGAAATTCCTTTATCTGCCAAGAAAACTTTCAACTTTCGCACTTTTCGTTCTGCCCAAGCTTCCTCGAATCCCTGCTCTGAGGTTGCCACGGCACTTCAGGAGATCCGTAGAGAGCTGTTTCCGTGCTCCCTGATCACGGATAGATTTTCCATGCTGTCCCCGCCGGCCTGAGAGCGCTTCTAGCCCAGGAACTCATTTTCCGTCCCAGCCTCACCGGACCTCACTAAAATGAGGGTGCTCATTAACTGCTTGTTGCATGCAGAAGACAGGAGGGTGCCCCTAGGTTTTCTCCCACCCAGATCTCTCACAGCCACCTGCCCAGGAACAAGGAAGCGGCCAGGCCCCTGATGCTTTCAAATAAACATTACCATACCTGTTTTAGAAATGTGGCAGCGCCTGTGGCTCAAAGGAGTAGGGTGCCGGTCCCATATGCCACAGGTGATGTGCTCAAACCCAGCCCTGGCCAAAAACTGCCAAAAAAAAAAGAAAGAAAGAACAGAAAGATATGTGCCAGCGGAAGTCCAGACCGGTTAAATAATGCTTAAAGCCTCCCAGCAAGTTGAAGAAACAAAATTGGGGCTGAGATCCACTTGTCTGATCCCCTGGAGCGTGACGCCAGGCTTGAGTCAGACTCATTTTCAGACAAACTTTGGCAACGCAGTGACGTGGCGTGCAGTTTAAGAATTGGAAACTAAGAGGAAAGTTGCGTGGAAACTAGTTCTCGGGTCTTAAGCTAGACAGTATCTTCCAGCATCCTGGATCCAGGCATTTAGAGAGGAGAAATAATGGAGCAGGCCCCACTCAGAACCACAGAAAGTAATAAGAGTTGGCCCTAACTCAAAACAAAAATGACATAAACCGAATCAGGCAACCACAGCAACCTGCTCTGTGACTCATCCGAAGCTGAGGATCTCACCGGACTTTCTAGTGAGGTTCCCCGTTTGCTGCAAAGACAACTTCTCTTAAGCCCTGAACTTGGTCTGGAAAAACCGATTGGCCCCCTAGAGCGTTCCTGCGCCTCTGGGAAGATCCTAACAGCTTGGGGTGGGGGATGGGAAAGAGAAGATACGGTAATCTAGGAATGCATAAACCGGCTGAGAGTCTGAGGCCTCTTCAACTTTTTTTTTTTTTTTTTTTTAGAGACAGATTCTCACTTTATCGCCCTCGGTGGAATGCCAGAGGCGTCTCAACTCAAAACAACCTCCAACTCCTGGGCTTAGGCGATTCTCTTGCCTCAACCTCCCAAGTAGTTGGGACTACAGGTGCCCCGCCACAACGTCCAGCTATTTTTGTTGTTGTTGCAGTTTGGCCGGAGCGGGTTCGAACCCTCCACCCTTGGTATATGGGGCTGGCGCCCTACCCACTGAACCATAGGCGCCACCCAAAGGAGTAGGGGGCCGGCCGATATGCCCCAGGTGGCCAGTTCAAACCCAGCCCTGGCCAAAAAATGCAAAAAAAAAAAAAAAAGAAAGAATTGGCTGGGTGACATGGAAGCCTTTGTTTTCTCCTCTGCAAACCCAAACTAACAGTACATTTTCCAAGGATTAGAAAAAAATCACCCCTGGGCAGCACTTGTGGCTCAAAGGAGTAGGGCATGGCCCCATATACCTGAGGTGGTGGGTTCAAACCCAGCCCCAGCCAAAAACTGTAAAAAAAAAAAAATCACGCCTACAGACCATGCAGTCAGGACCTGGTCTCCTTCTAAGGCACTAACTGGGAGTCCTGACAGATAGTAATCAATCTGTTAAAATGATTTTCAAAAATAATCTCTGACTTTCTTTTCTAGTCCCAGGTGCTTTGGGAGCTCCAGACTTCCAAGTGCAGACTTGGCCAGGTCTGATAACCACACCACAACCAACCAGTCCAGAAAATGGCTGGTCCAGAAATAGCATCAAGAAAAGGTGATTACAGGCTCAGTGCCTGTAGCTCAGCAGCTAGGGCACTGGCCACATACACTGGGGCTGTCAGGTTCAAACCCGGGGCTGGCAGGTTCAAACCCATCCCTGGCCTGCCAAAACAACAATGACAACAACAACAACAACAACAACAACAAAAAAAATAGCTGAGTGTTGTGATGGGCGCCTATCGTCCCAGCTACGAGGGAGACTGAGACAAGGGAGGTGAGACAAGAGACTCGCTTAAGCCCAAGAGTTTGAGGTTGCTGTGAGCGTGACGCCACACCTAGTGCGACATAGTGCAACTATCTCAAAAAAAGAAAAGAAAAGAAAACCTGATTACAAAGATATGAATCTATGAAGGGGGGGTAGATCCCAAGTTCCTAAGGAAAATATGCTTTGCCAATAAATACAAAGAGCCTGAGGGAGACGCAGGCCAACAATGCCTAAGCTTTCTATGTGCTTGCCCTGGCTATCCAGGCCCTCATAAAGTTGAAGGAGTTTGTTGGAGCTCAGAAAATTATACCCCAAAATGAAGACCTTAGAAGCAAAGGCTTCTCTCTGCCCTCCTGCCCTCTTGCCCGCCTGTCTCTTGTCCTTCATTCTGCCCAGGGACTAGGCATAAAAACTAGAATTTCTTGGGTGGCGCCTGTGGCTGAAAGGGGTAGGGCACCAGCCCCATATGCCGGAGGTGGCGGGTTCAAACCCAGCCCTGGCCAAAAACTGCAAAAAAAAAGAACAAAACTAGAATTCCTCTTCCCTAAGGTGAAAAAAAGAGAACACTTTTCCCCCAAAGCCAGCTCTGTAGAGGATTGAGCATCATATTTACAGTAACATGTAAAGGAATGAACATCATACTTACTATAATAGTAACAATCTCAAAACTCATCTGAGGAATTGCTGAGAATAAGATACTCTCCTGGCAAGCCTAGAAATCTCTTATCACTTGTAGGCAAGCTGCCAAGTAACTCAGTAATCCTGGAGGAGCAAAGATGGGTCCTGCGGTAGTAAGGCTGAAGTTAAACATCAAGTATTTTATGGCAGGTCCTTGAAGGATTAGTGGGAGAAAATTGCATGTAGTCTTTTTGGAAATCATTTCCTTGAGTACATAACATTTTACCACCTTTTGTTGACCCATATGAGATAATTTTCTTGAGCAAGTAGCCCTAAAGCACATGGTCCCTGAACACCAGCCCCTGCAGGTCTTTGCTTAGTAATCTTTCCGCCTATTATGTATCTTCTCAATAAAAGGACTCCGTGAGAAGTGCTCGGGGCTATCCTGCACCTATGGTGAGCCTCACCTCTTGCAGCTTGTACTGTCAAGCCATGTCTCGTCTCGTGTGATCATTTATGCAGTCGCGACCAGCTTAAAACCTAAAAAATATTACTGTAACTTCCTCTTGCCTTTCTTTGTAAAAATTTGCCATACAGAAAATTATCTGACTTACCTTTTTTAAAAGACCCCCATTCCAAGGAGGGTCTCCCCCCCCCCATACCCAGAAGGAATACTGAACAGAAGGGCCAAGAAAAGTCTAGACAGATAGGCCTTAGTGGGTTTCCCAACTCTGTCTGAGAAGGCCAGATTGACCCCACCTTGCACTCTCTCATCCCCCAACTCCCGCTTTATCAAGACCTGTCCCTGGGCAAGTAGGCCTTGCAGAAATGGGAAGTGTTAAACATATCCTGTGAAGATAGGGCAGATTAGTCCATAATGCAGGTCCTTGTAAAACACCATTTGGTTCTCTTTGCTCCTGACCCCCTGCCCTATAGATCTAACCTTGCCTTTTGCTTCTGTAAACTGCTTTGTATTGGGAATTCCAACCTCCTCCCCAACTGAAAGAAGGGTATAAAAAAACCCTCTACCTCTGTAAATGCTTTGCCAAGATTTTTCAGGTATGAGCCTATCTTGGTCGCTGGGCCAATAAAGGACCCCATACCTAATTTGAACTCAGTGTGTGGGTGTTTTCTCTATAATTCCACTCACATTGGCTACAAGTCTATTAGCATTAGATCATACCCTATTTGTGCGATTATATGTCTACAAGGCTGTCCATACTATGCTAAACCTAAGCATAAAAATGGACAATTTCAGGCCAGGCACAGTGACTCAAGTCTATAATCCTAGCACTCTGGGAGGCCAAGGCAGGTAGACCATTTGAGTTCAGGAGTTCAAGATCAGCCTGAGCAAGAACGAGACCCAGTCTCTAAAAAATAGGAGGGTATAGTCACAGCTATTCGGGAGGCTGAGGCAAGAGAATTGCTTTAGCCCAGGAGTTTGAGGTTGTGAGTTATGATGCCACAGGACTCTACCCAGGGCAAAAAAGTGAGACTCTGTCTCAAAAAAAAAGGACAATTTCCCCTGTGTCTTTTGAGTCTTCATTCATTCTGAAGGCTCCCATGTCAGATAAAACTGGGATGAAATAAATTTGTATGCC
>CAUYPK010031489.1:0-18117 GCA_963574355.1 Loris lydekkerianus | reverse complement strand
AAGAAAAATGTCTTCAGGACAAAGAAAGAAATGGGGATCATAATGGATTATATGATTAATAATATATTGATGAAATCCTAATTATGCAGTAAAAAAGACAATGTAGAAATCAATTAGAAATTCAAAAACAGCTGTAGAAGTAACTCATGGTCTAATAAAAAGTAAACTAAAATTAAGAATCACTTTGAACAAAATGATGAAAATATAATATTATTAACATTGGCATTTGGAATATTCTATCTAGTGGAGAACCTTTTAGTGACATAGGACTACATGTACTGACTCTAAAGCCAATTACAGTAACCTGATTTTATAGTAATAACATTTACACTTTCAAAATATTACAAAACTATTTGCTTCCAACATTTAGAATCAGTATATAGAAAAGTACCTGAAATAATTATATTTGCATAATATAATGTAAAGTTTATACTCTGACAATAAAGGTGTAGTTGAGAGGCAGTTAGTGAAGTGAAGGACGGTGGGAAGCATGCTGGAAAGTACTAATTTCCTCTGTCTGCATGAAAAATAACCAGAAATTTACACTTAGTATATAGAGTGATAAAGGCTACCAACTGAACAACCAAACATAATCCACAATAGTAAGCTAGAGTCTCAAACATCTAGAATCAAATAAGAATGATCTCGTTTTTCTCTGAAAACTAGCTTCAATCATGCTCTGGGAGCCTTCCCTGCCCTTCCATTACTAATATATGAGCTGGGGCGGCACCTGTGGCTCAGTGGGTAGGACATTGGCCCCATATACTGAGGGTGGTGGGTTCAAACCCAGCCCTGGCCAAACTGCAACAAAAAAATAGCTGGGTGTTTTGGCAGGCACCTGTAGTCCCAGCTACTTGGGAGGCTGAGGCAAGAAAATCACCTAAGCCCAGGAATTGGAGGTTGCTGTGAGCTGTGTGATGTCACAGCACTCTACAGAGGACAATAAAATGAGACTCTGTCTCTACAAAAAAAAAAAAAAAACAACTAATATCTGAGCTGGTCCCTTAGCTCTCTGGTCAATTTCACTTATAGGAACAAACCCAATTTTTATAATAATGGACTCACAATTAAAAAGGTATACTGTAGTCTAAACCAAAACTCAACTCACATCCAGTCAACATTTCCCTTTATCTCCAGGCTTTCTCCCTGGTGAACTCTGAGCAAAGGAAAAGCTCCCGTTCAACACCCTGTTATAATCAACAAAACTTGGGAATAGGGACAGGTAAGAAGTATAAGTGAGACAAATTTCTCTTTTTTCATACCATGAAATCAATTGTCATGGCTTAAAGTTATTATATCAATAACTAGAAGTATAAATATACTCCTAAAAATTACAATGGTAACTACCAGGATACCTAAAAACAGAAATAAAGTTACCCTAGAGAGTGGAACTGTGAACAGGTGACTTTTTCTGTCCATTGTAGAGCCCGCAACCATTTTCACCTGTGCATATATTACATTCATACTAATAATCAAATGATGACAATAATAATAAATCACAATATTAGAAGGAGGAAGAGTAGTTAAGAATGTCAAACTGCCAACTACTGCTGAGAAGTCAAAGTAAAACAAGAATTGAAAAATAATCACTGGATTTTGGTCTCTGTTCACATTAACTAAGAAAGTCTTTTTTTTTTTTTTTTTTTTTTTTTTTTTGAGTTTTTGGCCAAGGCTGGGTTTGAACTCACCACCTCCAACATATGGGGCCTGCGCTCTACTCCTTTGAGCCACAGGCACTGCCCATAACTAAGAAAGTTTTAGTGGAGTAATGGAAGCTGGTGCCAAACTGAAGCAGGTTGAGAATGAGTAGGCAGTCAGGAATGCAAGGCAATAAATATCAACTCTCTTTCTCAAGATAGCTGACTTCAAGGAGAAGAGCAGAAATAAGATTATAGTTAGAATGTGGAGTCGATACTATTTTTAATCTTTGCCATCGCTACTTAACCATATTTAAATATAGACGCGAAGGAAGGACCAAGTACAGCAGGTTGAGTTGAAGGATTTGGGAAGGAGAAGGAATGCTAATAAACTTCCTGAGAGAGGTAGAAGAAATATAATTAGAAGCAAGAAGTAGAAGACTGAACCTTGGCTGGGAGCTAGGATAGTTCCTTCTTTGTACAGGAGAACTGAAGAGAAAATGAAGGCAAACTCATTTATCTATGAGTAAGCACGTATATTTGGTGAAGAAAAGTTGAGAAAATTTGCCTAGTGGTTTCTACATACTCTCCAAAGAATGTAAGAAAGTTACATCTAGCAGTTTGAGAAGATAAAATTTTTGAAATATTTTCTGCACAGAATAGGAGAGAGTTGACGGGTAAAGTGCAGCAGACTCGCAGTGGGAAGGATCCCCACAAGGAACTAGTGAATTTCTGTTGGCAGCATCCGCTGAGTCTACCGTGTTCTGTTAGCAGCACTTGTTTGCTCGTGCGCATGCTCAGAGAAGGCAGCTAGTTAGGCTGATGCGTGGCTGGGGATTGGCCAGAGAGATGTAATGAAAGAGAGGAAGCCAATTTTGCTTAGCTTTAGAGAAGTATTAAAATTGGTATGGATGACTAATTTGTGAAAAACAACATAACATTCTATTTTCCTGCAACTGAACTTGATTTCACTTTCAATCACCCTGTAGCCTGAGGCAGAAATTTTTTATTTAAAAAAAAAATCATGAAGACCCGTAATCCATAATCTATGCTGGATAGGAAGGAGCATGAAGCCTGGAGAGCAAGAACAATGAGGGGGAAGTCTCTCCTGATTCCCACCTACAGATGATGGACGATGGGGCTCTGAATGTTCTGCCAGCCCGGCCCCTAATCAGCTCCATAACCGGATAAGGCGGGGCCTGCAGGTGCTCATTCCAGACCATCTACACTGGGGAGTCAGGGGCTGACAATGAGCATCTGCCTGATGCAAAAGCTGACCAGAATAATAAGAAGTGCACGTCTTGGCAAGGGCCATCTCCAAGGGCCTTTCCATCCATTTTTTGCCATTTCCAGTTTTGTCATGGGATTTCATTTCAGTATGGCAGATACTTGGTCGTTGTGCTACTCTTACTGGACACTTTAAAACCAATGCCGTTTTCAATTCTTCTTTCCGAGACAAGTGAAATTATTTCCAACTCTATGAGCAAGGTGGTATTTAGTAGTCTAAATCTCTCCTCTATTTAAAGTTGGTCTCTGTCTCTAACATTAGTTATACAACTGTCTACCCTTTGCATTTTAAGTAAATCACAGGCACAAAAGCTTCCTTAGCTGAGTTGTTTCTTAATCCTATCAACTCAAGTCAGAGTCATCTTTTTCCACCCACATACACTTAGCTTTCAAGTCTAAAATCCAAAGAAACATTTAAATTACTGAAGTCAATCTCCTGAGACAGGATTTGTCACACTGTAGGGCAAATAATTTACAGGAATCCCACTGTAAATGTGAACTTATATTGGCTAGCCAAGGCTTTTCCAAATCAAATCAGTAAAATAGTATTCATTATGTCCTGAAACTTTAATGAGCAAATATGAGCATTATTTTTATGTTTTATTTTATTTATTATTCCTATAATATAGAGTTCATAATTAAAAAATGTTTACCAATTGTAGTTAATATGTCTTATGCTTAAGACACTATGCCATGTGACCTAGATTTACAAAACAGGAAGTCACAATGTTTGCCTTCTACGTTCTAAATTCTCCAATATGGATAAATCAAGTACACAAATAGACCTTACATTAGCACTTGAACTAAGTGGCAAAAGAGTATTGAAGTGTGATCGAAAGCAGTGATAGGAAGAATTAAAAAGATAGGAAGTGAAAAGGAAATATCTAATTAGGCAGAGATGAAGGACCACAACAAAACTCCACATTTTTCAGGCAGAGTCAATGGAGGAAAAGTGTTACATCTGGATATTTAGGAATCATGTGTTATTTTGTGGAGGAAGGTGATAAATCTGTTTTGAGAAATGTTTATTTAAAGAAACTTTGCAGGCAGCACCTGTGGCTCAAGGAGTACGGCACAAACCCCGTATGCCAGAGGTTCAAATCCAGCCCAGGCCAAAAACTGCAAAAAAAAAAAAAAAAAGAAAGAAAAAGAAAAAGAAAGAAAGAAAGAAAGAAACTGTGCAACATGCAAATAATGGTGTCTAGCAGGCAGTTGGAAAAGTATAGCCAGAGCTTTCCATCAGAGCTGTAGAACTAAGAGTTATTTGCACGAAACCATAAAAAGCTGCTACAATCTTAAACGATGAGAAATGGATATAAACAATATGTGCATAGAGTGCGAGGGGAGTGATGTGAGGATAGAAATCTCAGGTATCGTGGGAAGAAGAAAAAGACACACCAAAGAGAGACAGCAAAAGACATAAATACAAACAAAATGAGTGGTTGTAGATAGCCAAGGAGCCAAGTGTTCAAAGAAATCAGAAGAGGAAAAAAAATGCATTAAAAACAATGTGATCGACTCTGTCAAACACCACAGAGATTTTGGAAATAAATCACTTCCTAAATCACTCAGTATTGCTGGTCTTGAGAATATAGAGCATGCTCCTCCTAATAAGAGCTATTTAATGTTAGCATTAATTAATTTTCAAACTAATAATTATATTTTAATTTTCTCTTCAAATTTAAAAAAGGAACCTACACATAAAGATAGTGAGTCTCTGAATTTATCTGGTTGAATTTTTCCTCTGAGAGGCAGGGATGACATGTCCCCAGAGAAGATGCTTCCTTTTGTCATCCTTTTCTTACAGTTGCTTCCAGGTACATGTCACTGGTCTCAGGAGTCTCCTTCTCCCAAGTCAGTGCCGGCTGAAAGTCTTCCCTGGCTGTCAGCTTTAGCCACTCCATGCCCCAAACCACTTGGAGAAAAGGTGGAGAAGCAGGGTCATGAGTCATAGCTGCTAAGGTTCTGAGGAGCATTGGCATTGAAAATTGAGATTAACTAAACAGAAAAGAATATAAAAATGCATAGAAATATCATGGCACTTCATTGAGGAGCTATTTAGGGAAAAGCATCCCTTAAAATAATACCATCTAAAAACCTCTTATTTAACTTATCCTAAAACTGACGTTGTTGGTGGACAAGTTACAGATTAATATAATTCTGTTAATTTTTTAAAGCCAAATCATGAGGCTGTTATTCCAGTCCCAGAATCATCTTTCTCAAGAGGGCTTCAAAGATTTGGCAGAAGGGGTAGTATCCTTTCATAGTCTTTTCTCTATATTTCAGTGAGTCTCCTATTAGAGATAGGCAAGGAAATCTCTGTGGCTAATATTTTCCAGTAATCTGCTTTTATCAATAGTGGCAAAGAGAAATCTTAGTATTATGCATACATCCAATTAATTCATGTTTGGACCGCACCTGTGGCTCAGTGGGTAGGGCACCGGCTCCATATACGAAGGGTGGCAGGTTCGAACCTGGCCCTGGCCAAACTGCAACAAAAAAATAGCCAGACATTGTAGCAGATGCCTGTAGTCCCAGCTACTCGGGAGGCTGCGGCACATGAGTCGCCTAAGCCCAGGAGTTGGAGGTTGCTGTGAGCTAGGACATCACAGCACTCTACCCAGAGTGATAAAGTGAGACTCTGTCTCTAAAAAAAACAAAGAATTAATTCACGATTGCAATTCATATGTGCATTGTATTTACTTCTTTGACAAAGGTGATACATAAAAAATATTTAACAACTGGTTAAATGACCAGGGCCTGCAAGAGAAGCCAAGACAACCCACCAGTTTGAAAAGCTTTTGGCGAAGCTCAAAAGATAGCCACTGAACCATGGAGAGAAAGGTATTTCAGTATTCTTTTTTTTAAAAAAAAACAAATAGTAAGTCCCTATTAGCTGGATTTCCGCCCTGTACAAACTTTTTATTTAAAAATGATTCTCCTTAAATCCAAACTCTTATTTTTTCAAACCCAAGAAAAGCTTTCTATATGATTTTCTCTACTTGCCAGGTGAACCTGGCTATGGATGACATGTCCACACTCCAGGACTCAGTTCTGGCCAGTTAGAAAGTGAAACCTGTAGCAAGCATGGTGTCACTTTCCACTACGGATTACTTTGCCTTCCTTACATTTTTCTTTCCCCCACTGTTTGCCCTGAAAATTTATCCACACAAAAGAAGCAGCATGAAAGCATGTCCTCAGAGCTATTGAGTCACATAACTCAGAAATTTCTAATGAACAGAAGTTGAAGGGATAAAGATAGTCTGGGAAGAAAGAACAATATATTTTTAGTGATGCTGTTACAGAAATCTCTCTGCCAGGTCCTTGGTCTTGGAAATTCAATGAATGAATTCATGTACCACCACAAGTAACTGACACAACAGATTTTATTAGAGATAGGACAGCGAAAAGAGGAAAGCCTCTGGGTCAGCAAAGGGGGGATGGCGAGCAGATCGACTGTTTTTGGCTTCTGTCTAGGGGTTTATACACAGCTTTTCCTACCCTGCATGCAGGGGGTTTGGGGAGATGGAATGTATGTCTAAAATGGGTCATAACCATTAGGTGCCAGGCATCTGTGGGCAGAAGTTTATTTTAAAACTGCCCTTATGTAGGAATGTGGTCCCGCCTAGAGCATCCTGCCCTTCCTGGGAGTGGGGTCCAGATGAGACACTTATTAAACTGGTTTGTGAGCCTACTTAAGCCCAGGAATTGTCCAGCTCTGAGCAGAGGGGAACCTGCCTCAACACTTACCACAAACCTATGCCTTGGATATTACCATTTCAAAGAGCTTGGGCCATTTTTTTAAATCATGTTCACCACTTTGTGGTTCACTCATTGTAGTCTGTAACTAGAGCCCATATGCCATGTTTTTATATAAAGCTTAAAAGTACTTACACTTTGAAAAAGTAAGAAAGCCAACAGTAAGAATAAATACAAGGTGAGAAATAGGGAAATGTGGTATATACTCGATTAATATACTTTTTATATACTCTTTTTGTGCTTTTTATTTTTTTTATGTTTTTATTTTTTGCAGTTTTGGGCCGGGACTGGGTTTGAACCCACCACCTCCGATATATGGGGCCAGTGCCTTACTCCTTTGAGCCACAGGCACCACCCTCTTTGTGCTTTTTAAAATAATAGGAAAAAATTAATTCAAGTAAAGAATTTGGAAAAAAAAAATGTGGAGAACATCTTTTAGCTTCAAATGACCAGTCCCTAGTGCAAAAGAAGGTATATGTTTTCCTGAGATAAGTCAGTTAAGAGAAAGTCAACTTAAGTGTGGCCATCCTCAGAACTTTGGAAACTGAAAAATTAAGTGCTATCTCTTAAAATATAATTTTAATGCATTATCACATTGTTTCTCTTCTCTTGCTGTCTGCAAGCTCAACATTGTGTCTTCTGAACCCAAATGCAAACATTTTTTATTAATAATATCTAGATGTATGTTGTATTGTTCAAGGAAAACACACACCCCCTCCAATTTATAAAATCACAAAATATAAAGCTGGAAAAGATTCTCTTATTCATATAATAAATATATGTTTTGCAAGCTTAGGCTTTTTCATTCCAAACTTTGTATCACAGATAAGAACACTAAAACCACCTCAGTGCCTGTAGCTCAAGGCACCAGCCACATACACCTGAGCTGTTGGGTTCGAATCCAGCCCGGGCCTGCCAAACAACAATGACAGCTGCAACCAGAAAATAGCTGGGCGTTTTGGTGGGCACCTGTGGTCCCAGCTACTTGGGAGGCAGAGGCAGGAGAATCGCTTGAGCCCAGGAGCTGGGGGGTTGCTGTGAGCTGTGATGCCACGGCATTCTACCCAGGGCGACAGCTTGAGGCTCTATCTCAAAAAAAAAAAAAAATATATATATATATATATTTTTATAATATAAAATAATATAATATAAATATTATATATATATATAAAATATATATATATATATTATATAAAATAATATAATATAATATAAAAAATATATATATATAAAAAATATATATATATATGCTTGCAAAACATATATTTATTATATGAATAAATAAATAAATATATCTCTAAAACCTAGAGATTTTAAATATCTTAACTAAATTCACAAATCAGAACAAATTTGTCCTGAAAGACAGAAATAGTCTGAATTGAAGGAAACTAATTCAGTTTAAATCTAGTTATTAGTATAGTGGCTTTCCTTCTTCAGAAACTATTAATGTAGAAAAAAGTCTGCTGTTATAGGGCGGTGCCTGTGGCTCAAAGGAGTAAAGCGCCAGCCCCATATGCTAGAGATGGTGGGTTCAAACCCAGCCTTGGCCAGAAACTGCAAAAAAAAAAGTCTGCTCTTACAGATGTGCAGTGTGTACCTTGCTGCAGTGAAGAATTTTATTATGATGATGTTTGGGGTCCTCATAACTGGAATTATGGCCCTCAGATCAGCAGCACCTGAAAATCTGTTAAAAATGTAGAACTTCAAACCCTATAGCAGAACACCTGAACATTTCTGCATTTTAACAATATCCTCCAGGTGATTCAGACATGGGTTAAGGTTTGAAAAGCACTGTTTTTCAGTGCTTTTTTAAGCACTGTTTTAAGTGATCTTGGAAATAACTTCTAATCTTAAAAATATATGAGATATGAGGTAAAATGTTTCTTTTTTTTTTTTTTTTTTCAAGAGACAGAGTTTCACTTTGACCCCCTCAGTAGAATGCCTTGGCATCACAGCTCAAAGCAACCTCCAACTCCTGGGCTTAGGCAATTCTCTTGCCTCAGCCTCCTGACTAGCCGGGACTGCAGGCACCCGCCACAACACTCAGCTATTTTTTGTTGCAGTTTGCCCAGGGCCGGGTTCGAACTTGCCACCCTCGTTATATGGGGCCAAGCCGGCACCCTACTCACTGAGCCACAGATGCCACCCCCTAAAATATGTGTTTCAATGACATCAAGGGCATGTATTATTATTCAAAGTAATTCTGGCGCAAATATTTTTAAAAAGTAAAGAATCCCTTTTAAACAAATGATCTCCAATTTATTTTAGGTGTTAATAGGGAATTTTTTGTATATGAACTTCCTCTTGCATATGAGGCCAATATAGGAATCACAGAAGCAGAAGTGTGAAGAAACAAAATGCTATCAAAAGAAATATCAGACAAGCAGTATATGAATTGCTCTTGTTTGGAAGTGCAGTGGCTCTGCTGTTTATTTGTTCAAAGCTGATTTATGCAGAATGTATTTTAATCCAGTCAGAAGTCAGTGAAATTACCTTTGCACTATTTATAGACAAGTAACTCTCTTTCCATTAAGTCCAAAGAAAAAATTTTTCTTCTTCAAGAAAAATATTATTTTACAAATTGGCAAGTCTCTATTTACACATAAGTAATTGCTGTGTAAGAGCAAGTATTGTTATGTTTGTACACTTGACTAATTGCAAATGATTCTTAGCTAGTAATTAAACTAACTTTAAAAAGACAACATTTGATTTACTTGGTTTGCCTGGCTGTGCACAGAAAAGTAATAAAAATATTTTTAAAATCAGAAGACTATCCATGAATTTAGACGAGTCAAAATCAGACTACGTCGCAAAATTTTAACTGATTGCTCATTTACTTTCTGAATCTTTTCTTCCCCTAAGATCTTTGAAAGAACTGAAGGACACTATTACTTTTAAGTCCACATCGCCTTGTAGGTGTTCTCTGATCATCCTCCTTCCAAGAATAACCCTATTTTTAGTTGCTATTTCCTGGCTGCAATAATAAGTTTTGGTGCACATTTTGAGGACTTTGCCTAAAATACAAATGTTGCACCCAAAATTGAAACCAGCTTTTATAGTGTAATGCAGTCCTCTTTGGGGCATTACAACGAAAATATTCCTTCACACATACCTAAAATTTCCACAGCTACCTGCAGGATTTCCACTACCTCCTAAAAGAGGCATCAGTCTAGAAAATTCATGTGTTTTTATTATTACCACCATTGGAACACCAAAAGACTGTATTTTGCCAATCTCTATCGTCCTGTGTCATTTTATCATTTTAAAAATCTAAATCACCATAGCAAACATAATCTCATCTAACTTACACAGTTACTGGACTTTAAAGTTTTTAAACAGTATGACACACTTTCTGTGGTGCATATGATGTGCTCTTGTGTGGGTTTCTGTATTTATTTCATGTCTTTTAAAATATTTCATTAAATCAAGAGTGCTAAGGTCATTAATAACAAATGTCTGCTGGCCATTTTCTTCAATTGTTCATTTAGCCAGTATATAGTTTTTAGGGGTCTTATGTAACATCTCCTTTCTAAGTTTCTGAAAGAAAGTAAGGAGCAGAATTACACTCTAACAAGAGTGAAAGAATACATCACTTACTTCTATAAATGAGTTCTTTATTATAATCTAAATGGAATTGGAGCAAAATAAATATTTTGTAACCTTCTCTGGAATGCTCTGCAGTATTCAGGAGTGGGTGGACAGGAAGCAAGTTAAAAGTAAACAGCACTCGTACACACTTTCATAGTTGTCTCTTAGGGATGCTATTTTATGAAGATCTTTTGGAAAAGAAATTTGCTTCTGACCGCTTGTGCTGTGCAAATATTACCTCAGACAAATGCCACATTTTGACTGAATAAGTCTGCATAAACATAAATTTGTTTTATGTTGGTGTCTGTAGGTTTCCTGCATTAATTTAAAACTCAAACCACAGTTCCCCTTAAGATGCTCTATAAAATAGTATTCATGACTTCATACAGTGAGGGTGATATTTTCCTTCATAAATGCCACATAAAATCTGTGGTAAATTTTTAAATAGAAAAATTGTGAAAATCCCAACATAACCATAGGTTGCCCTCCATCCTCTGTCCAATAAATTCTAACTTTAGGTTTTTACTATCTGACAGAAATCCTTTACAGTCTTGAGGAGGAAAAAAGCAGCCCCCTTTTTTTTTTTCTTCTACATTTGTCTGTGTGACTTTCCTTGGAGAATTCATTGGAGACAACATTACAATGTATATCTGCATAAGGAAAGTTTAGAGTACATCTTCTCTAGAAATAATACTCAGAAAACTTAAAATAGAATTTCACCATATGGAAATAAACAAACGAAAATAAAATTTTGAAATGTATGTTCAGTTACAAAAAATATGCTTGGGACTAAAGCAGCTAATCTTCCACTGAAAAAAACGAATAACCCTAAATGGCATGTATTTTAAATTGACTTTGAATATCATAGTCATGAGTAAGAGTTTATCAAGCCTAAAAGGTTAAAGCTTGAACTTATCTATGTTTTATGGTAAAATAAAAGTTTTTTAGTCAATTACCAAAATTAATGATTGCTGTGAAAATTCATTTAAAAGCTACAAAAATATTACCTTTAAATGCATACTAATGTATTAGAAACAGTAGATACTCATGCTCAGGACTGATTAAGAAAAGGAAAACCATGTTGTCATATATTACACAGTTCACAACAAAACAAAATATCAGTGGAAAGTTTGGTGCCCCCAAAAAAAGACAAGAGGGAGCAGTTAGCTAATACTATAATTGTTATCAGCTCTAGGTTTATATGTGTGGTAGCTTCTTAGGCTGCCTGACATACATTCTGAAATACATTCATTCAAAAAGGACCAGTTCCTCTGTTGCATATAAAATTGAATTTTGGTTTCTATTTTATTAGCTAAAGTAAGTTATCACCTTGGCATCCTATGATATCATTTCACCTCACTTAACAGGCTTCTAGATCTTTCCATCCCACATATGCAATGCTCTTTCTCCCCTCTTCTTATTTTTGCAACTGTTGTAGATAAAGATTTGAGGATGTAAAAATATTTTGTACACATGCATTATTTCCTAGTGATGGTTATGAAACTAAGTCTGTGATTTTTTGCCTCCCAATATGATATCTAAAAAAACTAATACAAATTAAATCTATACCCTGCCCAGTAGATTATTAGAAGCTCTTTCTACTGCTGTGTCCTATATAAAACATATACTCCAAACTATGAGATCTGAAAACACAAAATAACAAAAATTGTGGTCAGTAGTGAAAGGGAGAAGATCTGTTCTATGTTAGGGATTTTCCCATTGACCAATTAAGATAAGACATCCCATCTTCTCTTCTTTAAATGGATAATAGTTATAACAAAGGATTTTTTGAGTAGGAGATAAAGAGAATCTGGTGATCATCCTCAAGGCTTCTCAGGGACGTTAAACTTTCCCCTAATGAGGACCAGACCAAAGAAACATGCAGGTATGCTTCATAGTCTTTTGGAATATTTGGGCATCTTAAGGAGAAACTAGCAATTTTGTCCTCTGAAATCACATTAAAAATCTTTTTATTCAAGTTTTTGCTTCAGAAAAGAAAAAAAAGTTACAAAATGCAAAGCCCATTTATGCTGTCATTTTCCTTCTTTTATCTATCACATGACCCTAAAGTTAAAAATTAGTTATAACAATAACATTTATAGCTAAAAATAAATGATTACATTTTGACTTATGGTTTGATGTTGTCAAAGCTCATTATATCTCAGTCTAACTTTTTAATTTGCTGTTGAGTTGCAGAGTTTATCTGGCTTTTTAAATGCAATTCATGTTTTCTTTATTTGTACATTAATTATTAAAACACAAAAGAACATTAAAATCAACACACACAAATATCCTTCAGTAGAATGCTTTCTTTGGCTCTAATGATTTAAATGCTAATGAGATAGACAAACAGCACTTTTAAGAATATGAAGCTATAAATGTGAAAGGAAAAAGTAAAAAGACAGAATGATATAACCTGTCAGAGTCAAACATTACCTACCAATTACCAGTGGGTAATACCATCACTGCAGGTTTATTGTAGTCCATGTCTTAAATAAACACCAATTACCTCCCCCTCCTTACCTCAAGATGAGTCAAAGGACAAAGTGACACTTCTCTTTAAAAAAAAAATCATTTCTCTGAATCAGCTAATAGTGAATGTGACCTAGTTAGAAAGTATGTTCACAAAAGTCATCTTCAGTCTTTGCCTTTTAGAAGTGAAAGTTTATTACTTGAGAAATTGAGGCAGGAAGATCTATCTCTTCAGCCCAGGAGTTCAAGGCTGCTGTGTGTTATAATTGCACCTGTGAATAGCTATAGCACTCCAGGCTGTCAACAAAGCAAAAGGTCAAAAAAAAAAAAGTGAAACTTCATTGACATAATGACAATATTATAAATATGGATTAAGTCAGCAGCCATAAAGCTGCTCCAATGTGCCTAATGTCTAAAATTATAATTTAGTTTTCATTTAGTAGTTTCATTAAATAATTTTTGATGCAGGTTAAGCATACATTCCTGTATTCCTTCACCCTCCCCGCCCCCCATGCAAGCAACTTTAAACAGAGAATTAGAAGTAATAAAATCTGGAAAAAGAAAATCTAAATTATAAACCATTCTTTTACTGGTTCCATGACTCACCTTTGGCAAAACCAAGCCCATTCTTCCACTACAGGTTACATAAAAGATAGATATAATTTACAGGTATTAGTGACTTAATACAGCATACATTCTCCTTGAGTATTTGCATTTTAAAAAATTAAGGATAAAAAGCTTAATGCAAGGTAATAAACTATGAATCATAAAATTCTTTACTATATCCTTTTTTTTTTTTTTTTCAGTTTTTGGCCAGGGCCACATTTGAACCCACCACCTCCAGTATATGAGGCTGGCGCCCTACTCCTTTGAGCCACAGGCACCGCCCATCTTTCCTATATTCTTTTAGAACACAATGAAATTATTTGCTTCTCCTAAGAAACTGATATTAATTTCTTTCTGTAGATCATGAAAATAAATTTGTTCTAATGACCAGCAAATACAGAGCCATATTGATAGGCCACCTTTATTAATTTTTCCAGATCCAAGGCCTATGTTTATCTCATTCCTGACCTCCTCTTACAGATTATGTTCTCTCTGGTCCTGAATTTGTATCAGCTGACTTGCTCTCGGGGGAATGAAATCATGTGCATCGTACCAGGGCCATCTGCATCTTCTAAGATTTTGTCCCCACCATCTCCCAATCTCATCTCCCCACAAACAATTTGGAAATTTTCTCTATTCAGCTTTCTTCCTTCCAAACTTCAGCTTCCATATGTATAATATAGATTTCTGCTACTTGAAAAAAATTAACTCAGAGCAATCTTAGTAACACTATGAAATAAGATCAGTCTGTGGGTTTTCCCTTCCTCTTTCCCAGTCCTACCAGTCCAGTTCTGTGAACCCCCAGCACAAGGACTTTGTGCTTCTACTCAGCCTTTGACATTGAGTCAAGCCAATTTCTCTTCAAATGCAGATAGATACTGTTTTCTACTTTATACAGAGCTTGTACCCTACCTCAATTACTCAAGTGAAAAAAATAACAAATTCCCTACAATGTGTGCATGCGTTTCTCAAAAATACATTGTCTATTGAATTCATATTAATTATACATAAATATTTCAGAAAAACCACTCCTAGAAAATGCTTTTAGTTTCATTTGTAGTCAAAAAGTAAGTGGGGAGGGTTTTTCTTTTTTTTTATTTTTTATTTTAAGCATAAACCATTAATTGGTCTAAATATCTTGGTAGAGTTTCCACATTTCTAATTAAATTCCAGAAGGGATTCGCTTTTTAGAAAAAACACTTCCTAATGCCCTAAATTTAAATTAAAACAGATGAAATGCTGTGTCTTAAATTAAACTAAGCACTACGGACATGCCTCCCTAAAGGTCCACTCAATTCACCTTCAGGTTGCATCTTACTGCCATTCAGCAGGAGGGGCTGCAGTTCTACATGCTAAAGATTTTCATTGTATCCTTTGTACAATTTAAACATCTTATTGGTGTGTTTCGATACCTTCCCACATGATCTTAATTTTCTCTCATTAGCTTTTAGCTCTTGTATGCTATTAAACATTCATTCCTCTTTGTCTTTAGAAAGTACTTTTAAACAACTTGAAGCTAACCTAGACCATAAGCGTTTTATTTGTTTTATATTTGTATTACATTGAATAACAATTTCTCCAAACTTCTATTTTGGAATATATGCTACTTCCTTTCTCCTCTAGATATACAAAATGGATTTAATGAATTTTATTTCCTTATTTGAGGCTTTAGAAAATAATAATTAATCACCATTATTTAGCAGGCAATAATTATGGATACAAGAGGTACAATAAATTAACTCAAATTATCTCACAAACGAAAGGGTTTTCTGAGTTAGCACTGTAAAACTTTTCCGGCCCTAAATTTTTTCCTGGTTATTCTACTGTTAATTATTTAAACAACATTATCTCAGTAAAAGTACAGATGTCATTTCACATATGCTCAACTCATTAACTTAATAATCAGATGAGAAAGCAATAAAATGACAAAACATGTCATTTTCTGAATATTCAAATGAAATTTTTTTACATACTCTATGAAAATTCACTTACTTGATTATATACTCTAATTACTATTATTTTGAAAATTCATAAAAATAAAAGGAGCCTTATCAAAGCCAAAAAGACTTCCTAAATGTTATGAAATTTGATCTGGGTAAGACAATATTTTATAATAACATTAACTACAACTATCTCTATTAAAAATATAGCATACTCACTTTGGTGGAAAGTTTTCAGTTCAGCCCCTCAAAAATTGCCATTTTAGAAACAATCTGTAACTAAGTAGTTAATTACCAACTGATTCCCAGCTAGTCAATTGATTATAAACTACTTTTTACCTACACAGATAAATTATGCCAACAATTTAAGATTAATTGCCATAATATTTGAGATTTTCTTTAAGGTTAATTTAAATTTAGGGCTGACATTTTTAAAATTTTTACTACAACGGCCATTCATCACAATGACTAGTCAATATAATGAAAGTCATGAAAGCAAATCGTGTAAGTAGACAAGCGGCTGCAGCTGACAATCATATTGGTTTAGAGGTGGGAAAGTACAAATTGTCTTTCTAACTGAAACCACAGTGAGATCAAGAAAAGAAAAGAACTCCAAAGCACATTCCACATGAAAATATGTGACCAAAAGAGGTCATTTGCATACATAAAAGTGCTTTCAGACAAAGGTGAAGGCATAGAACCTTCTATGAAGAATCCAGATTTGGTTTACAGGAAAATTGACATAGATTTCTGGCAAATCTTTCAGAGTCTATCATTAAATCACAAGCTATATAGAAAACTGTTAGCAAGACAGTTAACTTTATGGTTGATAACTTTAAGACTTTTTTTTTTTTTTAATAAGTTTAGCACTGCAAATAAAAAGAATTAATTTTCCTTCTTACACACAAAAAGGTTTTGTTATACTTCCAGATCTGTGTCACCTCCTGCCTGAAACGCTTATTTAGAACAGCTCTTTTGTATTAATTGTTTTTCAGGTTTCACTACATAATCTCAGGAACCTCTAGAGATTTAAATCATCGCAAATAATGACAGAGTCAGATTGGTGTGCTATCAAAGCAAAGATTCATATTACTTATTCGTACTACTTACATTTGTATTCATAATGCTAGTTATAAATAATAGTAGCATACTAAAGAGTTTTATTAGAAAAAATATTGCCTGAAAAACTGCCTCTATCAGGTTAACCTCCTAAAATTCCTAAGACAAATCAAATTATTTTTGCAAAATCAAAGCCAAGAGCTGACTGTTTATAAAAATCACCAATTCACAATGCAACTATTTGTTCTTTTAACATTTTTAAATGATCTTCTGTCCTCTTTTGTGTTTTAGCTGAGTTTGTGCACACTATTGTTGTTCCAGCTTAAAAACCTCCTGTGTGGCAAGGGCTTGGTAGCCCTGGGGAAAACTGTGAACATTCTTAAATTCAGCGCAGTGTGGTAACATAAGGAGAGCATGAATAATATTTGGAGATCTAGCACACCTTAGTGGAAACAATTATAATTACAACTGCTTTGAAGATATTTACATTTTAAATTCCATTGTCTATGAAATTGTGTTTCTGTTAAAAAGAGGGACTTTGTTCAGGCTGGTTTTTTTCTTAACCTAATATGTTTCTTCCCCAAGGATAAAAAAATATATTTGTTCATGAATTTCTAAAACCAATACTCATGGTATCTTTTCCAAATTTGCATAAAAGAATGATACAATTCCTCAGAGGCTGTCAAATTAAAAACTATTGTATTTGCCGTCATGGTCATATTTTTCTTATAAATCATTCATATACATTTAATCTATAAAAGTGTCTGTGCGCACCATTTTTGTTATAAGTTACTCTTATACATTTAACCTACAAAAGCTTGTCAAATCCACTCTTGGAATGCTTCGAAGACCTGTAAGTTCAAATAGATTGTATGCATTCTGTCATTGGTGGCTTATCTTCTTTACTTCATACTAGTAAAATGTCATCAAGAAAAAGTGAAAATGACATCACATCTATCAGACAATTTCAAGTGCTTTCAATTTATTTATTTATTTTTTTTTATTTATTCATTTATTTATTTTGAGACAGAGCCTCAAGCTGTCGCCCCAGGTAGAGTTTCTTGGCATCATAGCTCACAGCAACCTCCAAATCCTGGGCTTAAGGGATTCTCTTGCCTCGGACTCCCAAGTAGTTGGGACTACAGGCACCTACCACAACACCCAGCTATGTTTTGGTTGCAGTTGTCATTGTTGTTTGGCAGGCCTGGGCTGGATTTGAACCCACCAGCTCTGGTGTATGTGGCTGGCACCTTAGCCTCTTGAGCTACAGGCGCCAAGCCAAGGGCTTTCAATTTAATCTTCTGTTCCATCATCTTCCTTTGTAGAGTTAAAATAGATAAGGCACTCAAAAATAAATACAAAACATTCATTCTAAAACATGAAGAAAATTAGCCCTGCTCATGTACCCCTCAGTAAGTAGACAAATTTCTTTAAAAAAAAAAAAAAAAAAAAAAACTCAGAATGTAATATTTATGAAGCCATAAGTAAAATGCACTTCTGTATTATTTAGGTATCTTACACTACATGGTATGTTACTAAAAACGAGGAAGAGAAGGGGATTAAAGATGGCGGCTGAGTAACAGCTTCCCTGTAACTGGGCTTGGCGAATCTGGGGAGACAAGACTCCAGACATCTCTGGCCGGTGGGATCTGCCTATGATCATCCCTTTGAGGATACAGAGAGCCAGCAAGGGACTTTTGGACCCCAGGAGGAAGACAAAAACAGTGGAAAACTGGCAAGTGGCTGCGTGTGTTCGATCAACCTAATCA
>CAUYPK010031488.1:0-14714 GCA_963574355.1 Loris lydekkerianus | reverse complement strand
TATAATAAAATTCAATATTATGTGGACAGTTCCCTGAATTTGTTCATTTTGATACCTGTGTCATCTCACATTGGCATTTGTCCTTTCTCTCCAGGGGAATTGAAATTTTCCTGGGTCTTTATATGCTCAGTAATTTTGGATTGTAGGGCATTTTCAAACTCTGGTTCTTGATCAGATTGTTTTGTTAGCATCTTAGAATGGTACATGTGTTGTAACTAATGAATGAATATTGATCCATTGTTATTAATTAAAATCATACTTTATTCAGAAAAAAAAAAAGAATGGAAGAAAAAGTATCCAAGGTACTCAGCCCTTCTATGAAGCTCATTTATAGCTTTTACATGAAGGCTATAACCCAACTATAGCACAAGAATATGGGGAAAGGACCAAGGGAAAGGAAGAGAGGGGGGAGGTTACAATGGAGGGAGGGTAATCAGTGGGGCCACACCTACGGTGCATCTTTGAATGGGTACAGGCAAAACCTACTAAATGCAGAATACAAATGTCTACATACAATAACTAAGAAAATGCCATGAAGGCAATATTGAAGTTTGATAAGTATATTTCAGATTGTATACGAAACCAGCACATTGTACCCCTTGATTGCACTAATGTACACAGCTATGATCTAACAATAAAAGAAAAATAAATAATTAAAAAGAAGTAGCAGAGAAGCAAAAAAAAAAAAAAAGTGTACTACTTATTATAAAAATAATGCCAATGGGCTCAGGTAGATGATGTTTAGTTTTGGTTTTTGTTACTTAAGTTCCTACATTGAACTGCATAATTCTAGTGGTGAATTGTCTCTTACATTTTTCATCCTATAGTACTTCACAATGTCCATGTGAAAAAGAATGATATTTTCTTCTATTCTTCAGGCTTACAAGGTGCTCAATGGTTTTGCTGTAATAGTCTGGAACTATTTAAACCTTTAATACTCCTAATTCTCGAAGAAATCTGTCTAGCGACCACATTGAAGACAATATGGTGTGGTAGAAAGGGTCCTAAATGGTGAATCAAAGGATGTAGTCTTCAGCCAGATGGTGAATCTAGGGAGAACCTGTTATCCCCCTGAGTCTGTTTTCTTATCTATAAAACAGGGTTAATAACCCTTAACCTGTCATTCTGGGAAGAATTCAGAAAGAGTATCTAGGAATGGGCTTTGTAAAATTAGAAGTACCAGTAGAGGAAAGGATAGATAGTATCATCACTAAAATTGCTGTAGCATGTCTCATGCCTCAGAAGAACCTCCAGTAATGAGTTCTTTGGCATATAAGACAAGGAAGGAAAAATATCAGATTCCAACACCCACCTGTCCCATGATTTCCTTCATGAAATTCATGATGGAAATTTAAAATATTGCCTTCAGTTTCCCAATAGAATTACATTGGCTTCAAAGGAGGTAAAAGTCAAGATGTAACAAATTTTTATTCTAATTTGTTCTGAAATATGTGTTTTCAATCATCATGATTCCTTAAATTAGAATGTATCTGCAAAAAATAGATACATGCAAGCATTTTTTTCTTAAAATTTTTTTCACGTAAGAGTATGCAGGCTGCTATGTAATGTCACACATTAAAATAACATTGGCATAGAATGGGGGTAAAATCCTTTCTCTGGAAATAAGCATATGTTATTAAAATTATATATCATTTGTAGCCAACTACTAGAAAAGACTCCACACTGAAGTGTCTCAGTGCAGGATTGATTTGGAGTATTGTGACATTGTGCTACAAGTATAGAAGTAGGAGGCAAAAGACTTGGATTCTACTTCCTGATATTTCACTAACTAAATGAGGGACTTGAATAAGGCATTTACTTCCATGAGCCTTAATTTTCTCATGTGTAAAATAGATTAACACCACATGCCTACTTGCCTGTTTCATAAGGTCTTTATGAGTTTTGAATGAAAATATCTCCAAAAAGAGCTCTGTCAACCATAAAATGGTATGTGGATATAAGAAACTAACAAAATGTTATTAAATGAGCTTTATATGCAAGTTCATAATATAGTTATTTGTCACAGTTTCTTTACCATATGTGTAATCCATGCAGATGTATTAATAATTCTGTTTTTCATACATTAATCTTAATAATAAGGTAATAATGACCTTTACCATAATAATAAGCAAGATCAAGGAAAGCTACATATACTTTTCACCTCATCATTCCTCTTCAGGGGTTTTAAAGAGAGGTCAGTTTCCCAAAGTCACACAAACTTTAGGTGCTCTGACAAAGCTGGGTTTAAAGCAAGCCACAAATATTGCTCATATACTCACCTGGAAAGAATACAAATAAACAAAAAAACATTGATGCTTCATCCTCTAACAATAAAATAAGTAAATATTAATGAGAAGAATATGAACAAGAACTTTGAATATTTTAAATACTAACAAGAACTTTGAAAATTTTAAAATTTATAAACAATTTATTTACAGGTCAATAATTAAGAATACAAGAGCAAACAATGTAGAAAATACCCTCAGAAGCTCAATGTGCTCATTACATACAGCAAAAGTAACTTTTAGAAGACAAGTTGTTATGTTATCCATTTTGTCATAAAAATTAAAGAAAATTAGCTGAATATTTTAAAGAACAAAAAGACAACCTGCCTTTGTTTTGCACTGCTATAACAAAGCAACTGATACTGGATAATTTACAAAGAACAGAAAGATATTGTCTCCTAGTTCTGGAGTCTGTCAAGTCCAAAAACAAGATGGTGGCATCTGGCAGGGGCCTTCTTGCTTCATTATCATATAGCAGATGGGAAAAGAGAAGAAGGGGGGAGCTAAAAACACCATTTGTAATGTCATTAATTCCACACATGAATGCAGAGCCTTCACGACCTGATCACCTCTTACAGGTTTCACCTAATAATATAGTTGCAATGTCAATTTTAACATGATTTTTGGAAAGGACATCCAAACCATAAGCATAACCCAAACAGCCCACAGCTCACCATCACTCAATGGTGAAAAAGTAGAAAAATGTTTTCCTATAATATCAGGAACAGGGAAGAATGCCTACTCTCTCCACTTCTATTCTACGTTAGTACCACTAAAGCAGTTAGGCAAGTATAAGAAATAAAAGGCATCCGAATAAGAAAAGGAGTAAAATCATCTCTATTTTCCAGTAACATGTTCTTATATGTAGAAAATGCTAAAGACTCCACACACAAAAAAAAAAAAATAGAAGAAAGAAAGAGAAAGAAAAACCTATTAGAACTGATAAATTAAGTAAAGTTCAAAGATACAAAATCAACATACAAAAATCAATTGCACTTCAGCACACTAACACCAAATTATTCCAAAAATAAATAGAAAAGAAACCTATTTACGATAAATCAAAAAGAATAAGGTACTTATGGCTGGGTGTGGTGACTCATGCTTATAATTCTAGTACTCTGGGTAGCTGAAATAGGAGGATCACTTGAACCCAGGAGTTTTAGGTTGCTGTGAGTTAGGCTGATATCATGACACTCTAGCCTGGGCAACAGAGTTAGACTCTGTCTCAAAAAAAAAAAAAAAAAAAAAAAGAATAAAATACTTAGGAATAAATTTAATATAGCAGGTGAAATACTTGCACACTAAATATTACAAAACATCAATAAAACAAATTAGAGAAGATACAAATAAATAAAACTACATCCCATGTTCATGGACTGGATGACTTTATATTGTTAAAATGCCCATAGACCATACAACAATCTACAGATTTGATTTAACCCCTATCAAAATCCCAAAGATATTTTTTATAAAGGTTTAAAAAAATCCCAAAATTCATACAGAACTATAAAGGACTCCAAATAATCAAAATGTTCTTGAGAAACAAAGCTGGCTTCACCCTCCCTGCTTTCAAAATGTCTTATAAAGCTACATTAATTAAAACAATATGGCACTGGCATAAAGGTAGACATGTAGACCAGTGGAACAAAATAGAAAGTCCCAAAATAAATCCACACATCTGTAGTCAATAAATCTTTGACAAAAACAGCCAAGGAAACAAAATGAGGAAAAAAAAAAAAAGTCTATTCAACAAATGGTTTTGGAAAAACTACATATCTACATGTGAAAGAATAAGCTTGAACCCCTATCTTGCATTACACACAAAAATCAATTTAAAGTAAATTAAGACTTAAATCTATGATGTGAAACTTCAAAACTCCTGGCAAAAAACGGAGGGGAAAATATGCATGACATTGGCCTTGATATGATACCAAATGCATAGGGAACATAAGCCAAAATAAAATAGAGGCACTATATCCATCTAGAAAGCTTATGCACAGCAAAGAAAATAACCAACAGTGAAAAGGCAGCCTATACAATGGGAGGAAATATTTGCAGACCATATGTCTAATAAGTGGTAAATCTCAGGAATATGTAAGAAGCTCCTACAATTTAATAGCAAAACAAAAACAAACAAACAAAAAAAAACAATCAATTTAAAAATGGGCAAAGGACTTGAATAGACATTCTCTAAAGAAAATATAAATGCCCAACAGGTATACGAAAATAAGCTCAGCATCATTTAATTATCAAAGAAAAAAATAAATGGAAACCATAGTGAGAGATCATCTCATATTGTCAGGATGGCTGTTACTAAAAAAAAAAAAAAAAAAAAAAAAAACAACCCCAAGATAACAAATGTTGGCAAGGACACACACAGTTCCACGTTGTACATGGTTGTTAAAAATGTAAAATTGTGCAGCCACTATAGAAAACACTGGCGTTTCTTCAAAAAACTTAAAAATACAACTACGATTTGACCCACTAATACTGCTTCTGGATATTTATCCAAAAAAAATTGAAATACTGATCTTGAAATGGTATTTGCCTTCTTATAATCATTGCAGTATTATTCATGATAGCCAAGACATGAAAACAACCTACTTGTTAATTGAATAAATAAACAAAATGTAACAAATACACAGAAGGGAATATTGTTAAGCCTTGAAAAGGAAGGAATTTCTGCCATAAGCAACCAAATGAAAGAAACTGAAGGACATTATGCTAAGTGAAATGATTCAGGCACAGAAATACAAATACTACATGATTCCACTCATATCTAACACAAAGTGGAATGGTGATTGCAGGGGCCAAGAAGAGGAGCAAATGGGGAATAGTTGTTCAATGGGTGTAAATTGCCAGTTATACAAGATCAATAAGAACTAAGGATATGTTGTACAACATTGTGCCTAAAGATAAAAATATCATATTGTACACTTAAAATTTAAGAGGGTAAATCTCATGTGAAGTGTTCTTGCTGTAATAAAATATATAGTTATGTATAATATATTATATATATACTTATAGAAGATAGTCCTATAAGGACAAAGACTTTCATCACCATTATCTATATTCCCAGCATATAGAAGACTGCTTGGTACATGAGAGACAATTAGGAAACATTTTGTGAATAAATTAGTTTTTATGAGAAAGACAACCCAAACAAAAATAAGAAAAGGGAAAAATAAAATCAAGCAAACCAGAAAAATTGAACATGAGTGTAATTTAAAAATAAAACCAAGATCTGAGCTGTAAAAACTGATAGAAAAACAGCAAAATATATTTAAGAGTAAAATACAAATAAAATTAACTAGAAGTGAAAAAATATGTAATCAAAATACAAAATAAAATGAATTCCAAGTTATATAAAAATGAATTCCATGCAGTGAATAATTTCTTTTTATGAAACATGATAAACAAAACTGAAAAACAAGTCTAAATAATGTCAAAGAAGTAGAGGGAGTATATGAGTTTAGAAATAAATTATCTAAAATGATCAGGAATTAATATTCATGTAATAGAAACCATTTTGAACACAAGAAAAAATGGTAAAACTGTAAGTAAAATATGATCTGGAATCTAAATTACCCGATAAACATATTATTAAAAAATTCTACAGGTTAATATTATCTGTTAATAATATACATTCAAAAATGTCAAACAAAATACAAACAGAACTCAGCTATTTACTAAGAAATAATATACTGGGAACAAATTGAATTTATTACAGAAATTTATGGAATATTCAACATAAGAAGAACTATCAAAACTATGTAGTACATCAGTAGGACAAATACTAAAAAATATATTTAAAATAGCTTCCCAAAGAATTTTTAGAAACACCAGAATTTGTTTATAATTTTTAAGCAGAATATATAGAAATAGAAAGATATTTCATTTAACTTCCCCAAAATGTTATTAAATTCTTACCTTGTGAAAGAATATTCAGTACAAAGGAGTATCTACTTAAAACCATGAACTAGCACTCTACATAACTGAGAAAACATTAGAAATGTCCTCATTAAGAACAGAAACAAAATTTAAATGTTCATATTCGGTTTTCTGATTAATGCTGAATTTCAGACTTATAAATACAATAACATTTAAAGGAATAACTTCAGGTATTAAGGGAGAAAAAGAAAATGTTGCTATTAGGTAATATCCTGGCATATATCAAGAAAATATTTAAAATCAGCTATAAAATATCAAAGTTATTAAGAGTTCAGCAATCAGTAATAAGGTACATATATAAATCTATAGCATTTCTATATCATTAAAAGTAGTCAGAAATAAAAATAAAAACTATTTATACCAACAAACAAAAATATAAAATAGAAATGTTTTAAAGGAATGCAAAATTTATGTTAAACTGTGAATAAAAATTCTGGAAAGGAAATAATAAACATCATAAAGATGTAAATCCTTCACAGGTTAATCTATAAATTAAAGCAACTCAAAAGTGAATCTTAACTATTCCTTATATAACTTGAAAAAATTATTTTTAAATTCATTTGCAGTGGAATTTCTTTTTAAAATGGAATCAAATTAGCAATCCCTGATGCAGTTACTTCCAACAACCAGTAAAATTACCAAGAAAGAGGAGAAGCCCAAAATTAAAAACAACACTTAAAACTGAGACATGTAGACAAGCTGGTTGCCAGAATCAAAGAGAAATTTTCACTATATATAAAACCTATAGAGCTGGATTGAGAGAAATAACTGGTTGCTTCCTTCTGCTTCACAACAATAATATATTTTTTTAAAAATTCCAAACAATATAAAATATAATTGTAAAGGTACTTGTCTCTTATACACAATATAATTCTGGCTCACAAAACCAGGATCAGCTATCCTTCTGCTATTATGTTATTCTTTTTTATGACTTTTATTTCAACCCTCTCTTCTATCTGCAGTCATTCAGAGAAGATGCTTCTAAAAAAAGATTGTTAAAGGGGGAAGAATATCTCACTAAGAAAGCATAACGAACAGGGATGCATTATAGGCTGGCATGGAAATTCTACTCAAGATAAAGATCATAGGGAGCTACAAAGAAAGAACCTTGGTCCAGCACAGTTCATTTGGGGGAACACAGCATGTCATCTACTTCATTGGTTCAGAATGTCAGAAAACCAGAAAGAGAGAATAGATGACAGCACCTCTGGTGAGCAGAACCATATTACGTGAATGCTGGAATTGGACTCAGAATTCCATACTACAATTATAGATTGAAGAGGGGATTTGGTTAAGAAGACAGAAGAGGGAGAAACCATGCAACTTCACTTTTGTAAACTCTCTGTATGGACAGGGCTCTCATTAGAAAATGAGTAAACAACATGCAAACATACACAACATGAGCCCTACAAAAAGTAATGCAGAAAGAGAGACATGCATCCTCTTAAAAATTAAAAAAAAAAAGAAATTTTCTGAAAATAATCTTTTGGAGGCAGATGACATTGCCAGGAATTTTTGTGTAGTATTTTTGCTTTCATGAAAATGTAAAAAATTACATTTTCATGAAAGATGACCTAAGAAACATTAAAAAAAAAAAAAAAAGGAAAGTGAGATATGACAAATGAGAAACAAATTTAAATCTCACCAGAACAATGAAGGCAATTGACGTATTTCTTTCCTGCAAATATTGTCTGGCCCACTTGGTTTTATAGGTGAATTTTGCCAAACATTCAAGGAACAGATAATCTCTATTCTATACAAGTAGTTTCAAAATGAGATAAGGCTGTTTAACTCATTTTCTAAGACTAATATAGTCTAATTTTCACAACTTGATAATATCAGAATAAGAAAATAAAACTAGTGCGGCACCTGTGGTTCAAAGGAGTAGGGCACTGGTCCCATATACCAGAGGTGGTGGATTCAAACCAGGTCCTGACCAAAAAAAAAAAAAAAAAAAAAAAAGAAAGAAAAGAAAAGAAAACTAGTTGGCCCAGTATGATTCCAAATACAAATGCAAAAATTCTAAATGAAATATTAACTGAGGAGGGTGGAGCAAGATGGAGGCCCAGTAACAGCTTCCCTGCAGCTGGGCAGTGTGAGTCTGGGCAGATAAGACTTCAGGCATTTCTTGCTGGTGGGATCTGCCTATAATCATCCCTTTGAGGATACAGGGAGTCAGCAAGGGACTTCTGGACCCCAAGAGGACAAAAACAGTGGAAAACTGGCAAGTGGTTGCGTGTGTTCAATTGACCTAATCCCACCGGCAGCCATAAGTACAAGCACCAGTGAGACTACAATTGGAAAGGCCTTACCTGTGAGCTGTTTCAGGATTTTTGGACTTGGCACTCAGTTGAACTGCCTTGGGGAGAGCCTGAGCAGGAGTGCTGAGAACCTTGGGCATTGTCTAGGGTCCCAGACTGAGCCGCTGAGCCGGACGGAGCTAATAGTGTTCAGCTGTGGGACACAGGGAGCCATTGTAACAGAACTGCCCCAGCAAGCTCCGCCCTCAGGGTTGCAGAGCAAGGATCGGGCAGGAGCTAGTACCAAGTAACTGAGCAGCCTAAAGGTGGGGACTGGGCTGCCTTACAGCCTTAACCGTTAGAAGCAGAGTGAGACCAGTTTTGACACACTGGAGCTCCCCTTGGGCTGTTACCCTGGATAGAGTGCTCTGGCGTCACAGATCATAGCAACCTCAAACTCCTGGGTTTGGCACAACCTGGACCTCCATAAGAGCTGTGCCACAAGCCCCGACCTGCGACCCGTGCTTGCTGGGCCCCAGCATGCCCTGACCAGGAACTGCAGGAGCTGTGCAACCCTGCATCCTCCCTCCTGTACCCTCCCTGCCTCCACACCGGCCCACTGATCTGGCCAGAGACTCTGGTAGCCACATGCCCTCCAGAGCCCTCACTGCCTCGGCACAAAGCCCTTCTCCTGAACAGAGACTGCTGGAGCCTTGAGCTCCCTGTGCCAAAATAACTGGGTGCCAGGGACTCCCAGAACCATGCACACCACCTCCTCCTTCCCTCCCCACACCCCCACCCCACCCCCCGTTGCTAGATCTGGGTGTGTCACACTTTGGAGCTGCTTCCACAACCAGAACTCCCTGGCGGGGGAAGCCACTGAGGAACTACACAGGGTCATTCCCTACAGAGATCCAGCAACAATAGAATGATCCTGCTGGGGTCTAAACTTTCAGAGAAACCTCCAGACTCTGAGAATTGCCAGAAGCAATGTTGAAAAACGATCATGAGGCGAAACGAACAGAAAAACTCTGGCAATATGAATAATCAAAGTAAATCAACTCCTGCAGGGATCAATGGGGCAGACACAGCACAAGATCCCATGCACAAACAAATAGCTGAGAGGTCAGAAATCAAATACAGAATCTGGATAGCAAAAAAGAAAAAACTGGAATTCAAAGCAGTAACTGAAAAGATGTCTCAAGAATTCAACGAATTCAAAGACCAAATGACCAAAGATTTTGACGCATTGAGACAAGAAGTTCCAGCCCTCAAAGATCTGAGAAACACAGTAGAATCCCTCAGTAACAGAATGGAGCAAGCAGAAGAAACAATTTTTGACAGTGAAGAAAAAGCTTTTGAACACTCCCAAATTCTCAAAGAGGAAGAGAAACGAAGGGGGAAAAAGAGATTACTCTTTCAGAGAGCTCTGGGGTTATTAGAAAAAAACAAATATTCGTCTTATAGAGATCCCTGAAAGCAACGAAGTGGTTTCACAAGGCACAGAGTCTCTTCTTCATGAGATTATGAAGGAGAACTTTCTAGATATGCCAAGAGATTCTGAAATTCAGATAGCAGACAGTTTTAGAACTTCAGCATGACTTAACCCAAATAAGACATTCCCCCAGACACATCATAATCAATTTCACTAAAGTTAATATGAAGGAGAAAATTCTGAAAACACCCAGATAAAAGAAAACCATTACCTACAAGGGCAAGAATATGAGGATAACTGCAGGTCTCTCTCCTGAAAACTTTCAAGCTAGAAGAGGATGGTCATCGAATTTTAATCTCCTAAAACAAAATAACTTTCAACCCAGGATCCTGTACCCAGCTAAACTGAGTTTCCTTTATGACGGAGCAATTAAATACTTCAATGACATTCACATGTTGAAGAAATTTGTCATAACTAAACCAGCACTCCAGGACATTCTCAGACCTATCCTCCATAAAGACCAGCATAATCCTCCACCACAAAACTAAACCCACCCAGAAATTTTTGATCAAATTCCAACTTCCACCATCACAAAAGGATTAAACATGTCCACTGGACTCTCGAAAGGCTTATCAACATTCTCAATTAATGTGAATGGTTTAAATTGGTTGGCTGACTGGATACAAAAACTTAACCCAGATAACTTCTGCATACAAGAATTGCATCTTACATTAAAAGACAAATATAGACTCAAGGTGAAGGAATGATCATCTATACTCCAGGCAAATGGAAAGCAGAAAAAAGCAGGTGCTGCAATCCTATTTGGAGACACAATAGGCTTTAAACCGACCAAAATAAGGAAGGATAAAGATGAACACTCCATATTTGTTAAAGGTAATACTCAAAATGATGAGATTTCAATTCTTAATATTTATTCATCTAAACAGAATGTGCCTCAATTTATAAGACAAACTCTAACGGATATGAGCCACTTGATTTCTTCCAGTTCCATAGTACCCAGAGATATTAACACCCCTATAGCAGTGCTGAATAGATCCTCCAAAAAGAAGCTAAGCAAAGATATTTTAGATTTAAACTTAGCCATTCAACATCTGGACATAACAGACATCTACAGAACATTTCATCCCAACAAAACTGAATACACATTCTTCTCATCAGCTCATGGAACATACCCCAAAATCGACCACATCCCAGGCCACAAATCTAACCTCAACAAATTTTTAAAAATAGAAATTATTTCCTGCATCTTCTCAGACCATCATGGAATAAAAGTTGAACTCAATAACAACAGGAACCTGCATACCCATACAAAAACATGGAAGCTAAACAACCTTATGCTGAAGGATACATGGGTTATAGACAAGATTATGAAGGAAATCACCAAATTTTTGGAACACAACAACAATCAAGACACAAATTACCAGAACCTCTGAGATACTGCAAAGGCAGTCCAAAGAGGGAAAATTATAGCACTGCATGCCTTCCTCAAGAAAACGGAAAGAGAGGAACTTAATAACCTAATGGGACATCTCAAGCAACTGGAGAAGGAAGAACACTCCAACCCCAAACACACCAGAAGAAAATAAATAACAAAAATCAGAGCAGAACTAAATGAAATTGAAAACAAAAGAATTATACAACAGATCAATAAATCCAAAAGTTGGTTTTTTGAACAGATCAATAAAATAGTTAAACCTTTGGCCATCCTAACCAGGAAAAAAAGAGTTAAATCTCTAATTTCATCAATCAGAAATGGTAACGATGAAATAACAACAGACCCCTCAGAAATTCAAAAAATCCTTAACGAATACTACAAGAAACTCTACTCTCAGAAATATGAAAATCTGAAAGAAATTGACCAATACCTGGAAGTACACCACCTACCAAGACTTAGCCAGAATGAAGTGGAAATGTTGAACACGCCTCTATCAAGTTCTGAAATAGCATCAACTATACAAAATCTCCCTAAAAAGAAAAGCCCAGGACCAGATGGCTTTACATCAGAATTCTACCAAACCTTTAAAGAAGAACTAGTACCTATATTACTAAACCTCTTCCAAAATATAGAGAAAGAAGGAATATTACCCAACACATTCTACGAAGCAAACATCACCTTGATCCTGAAACCAGGGAACAACCCAACAAGAAAAGAAAATTATAGACCAATATCTCTAATGAATATTGATGCTAAAATACTCAATAAGATCCTAACAAACAGAGTCTAACAACACATCAAAAAAATTATACACCATGACCAAGTCGGATTTATCCCAGGGTCTCAAGGCTGGTTCAATATACGTAAATCTATCAATGTCATTCAACACATAAACAAACTTAAAAATAAGGACCATATGATTCTTTCAATTGATGCAGAAATAGCTTTTGATAATATCCAACATCCCTTCATGATCAGAACACTTTAGCAAATTAGTGTAGAAGGGACATTTCTTAAACTGATAGAGGCCATCTACAGCAAACCCACAGCCAATATCATATTGAATAGAGTTAAATTGAAATCATTTCCACTTAGATCAGGAACCAGGCAAGTTTGCCCATTGTCTCCATTGCTCTTTAACACTGTAATGGAAGTTTTAGCCATTGCAATTAGGGAAGAAAAGGCGATCAAGGGTATCCACATAGGGTCAGAAGAGATCAAACTTTCACTCTTCACAGATGATGTGATCTTATACTTGGAAAACACTAGGGACTCTACTACAAAACTTTTAGAAGTGATCAAGGAATACAGCAATGTCTCAGGCTACAAAATCAACACCCATAAATCTGTAGTGTTTATATATACCAACAATAACCAAGCCAAAAAAAAAAGTCAAGGACTCTATTTCTTTCACAGTACTGCCAAAGAAGATGAAATATTTGAGAGTATACCTAACAAAGGATGTGAAAGATCACTACAAAGAGAACTATGAAACTTTAAGAAAAGAAATAGATGATGATGTTAACAAATGGAAAAACATACCATGCTCATGGCTAGGAAGAATCAACATCGTTAAAATGTCTATACTACCCAAATCAATATATAATTTTAATGATATTCCTATTAGAGCTCCATTGTCATATTTTAACGATCTTGAAAAAATAATACTTCATTTTATATGGAATCAGAAAAAACCTCGAATAGCCAAAACATTACTAAGCAATAAAAACACAGCAGGAGTAATCACACTACTAGACCTGAGACTGTACTATAAATTAATAGTGATCAAAACAACATGGTATTGGCACAAAAACAAAGAAGCCGATGTCTGGAACAGAATAGTGAACCAAGAGATGAATCCAGCTACTTACCGTTATTTGATCTTTGACAAGCCAATTAAAAACATTCAGTGGGGGAAAGATTCCCTATTTAACAAATGGTGCTGGGTGAATAAGCTGGTGACCTGTAGAAGACTGAAACTGGACCCACACCTTTCAACATTAACTAAGATAGACTCTCACTGGATAAAAGATTTAAACTTAAGACATGAAACTATAAAAATACTAGAAGAGAGTGCAGGGAAAACTCTTGAAGGAATCGGCCTAAGTGAATATTTTATGAGGAGGACTCCCCAGGCAATTGAAGCAGTATCAAAAATACACTACTGGGACCTGATCAAACTAAAAAGCTTCTGCACAGCCAAGAACATAGTAAGTAAAGCAGCAGACAGCTCTCAGAATGGGAGAAAATATTTGCAAGTTATACCTCCGATAAAGGCCTGATAACCAGAATCCACAGAGAACTCCAACATATTAGCAAGAAAAGAACATGTGACCCCATCTCAGGGTGGGCAAGGGACTTGAAGAGAAACTTCTCTAAAGAAGACAGACACACGAACTACAAACACATGAAAAAAAAGCTCATCCTTAATCATCAGAGAAACACAAATCAAAACTACTTTGAGATATCACCTAACCCCAGTAAGAGTAGCCCACATAACAAAATCCCCAAACCAGAGATGTTGACATGGATGTGGAGAAAAGGGCACAATTCTGCACTGTTGGTGGGAATGCACACTAATACGTTCCTTTTGGAAGGATGTTTGGAGAATACTTAGAGACCTAAAAATAGACCTGCCATTCGATCCTATAATTCCTTTACCAGGTTTATACCCAGAAGACCAAAAGTCACAATATAACAAAGAGAGCCAATAACGGCATGAGCCAGTACTTTGTAAATTCCTTTATTTTTATACGTGTATGTGTGAACATATTTTCTGTATCATTTCTTTACAGAAACATTGCAACAGTTAATGATCATATATGAAAATAAAAAAGAAGACCTCTAAACTGTTCAGGATAGAGTGTGAATGTTTACCACAATAAGTGAGCAAGCCAGGAGATGGTCATGCTAATCAGTTAGATGTAAGCATTTCACACTGTATATCAAATCAGCACATCATACATTATAAATGCATTAATGTACACAATTATGATTGAATAATGAGCTAAAAAATAAAGTTTTTCATCAGTGTCTAAAAGCATAAAAAAAATTCCTCTAGGATTTATAAATTGACAATGTGTGTGACAGAAAGTTTATTGCAGCCCAATTCATAATTACTACGTCATGGAAGAAGCCCACGTGCCCATAGACCCATGAATGGACTAGCAAATTGTGATACATGTATACCATGAAATATTATGGAGCCTTAAAGAAAGATGGAGACTTTACCTCTTCCATGTTTACATGGATGGAGCTGGAACATATTCTCCTTAGCAAAGTATCTCAGGAATGGAAGAAAAAGTATCCAATGTACTCAGCCCTACTATGAAGCTAAATTATAGCTT